>NSMO01014737.1:0-11502 GCA_002588565.1 Coelastrella sp. UTEX B 3026 | reverse complement strand
AGCATTGTAATATGACACTCTGAAGATCCAGACCAGGGGTCGTGAGGCTTGTCTCTTGCCTAATGGTGTGTTATGGAAGAGACAAGAAGCCTCACGACCCCTGATCCAGACTGCGGACAGAAGTGGCACTTCTGTGGCACAGTAGTGTATGCACACAGTATCTATCATTTGAATTCTGCAGCAGGCCTTAGACACTGCAGAGAGGGGTTTGCTTGCAGCAGCAACATGCAGGGATACAGGCCCAGGCTCAGCTGAACGTCAGAAGCAGTAAAAGCTTTTTACTGCCTATCTATCAGGGTCAGATAGGTACGATATCCGCTGTACAGGCAGCTGCAAGCGTGACTGCTGTAATAGAAACGGGGCTTACTGTGTCAAGGGGCAAGGACTGTTGTAGTCCAGCCAGGTGTGATGTGTTGTCACACAGCTGGTAGAGACCACAGGGCACTCCGGAAAAGGTAACTGAAAGCTGACAATCACTTTCTTGCCTATGCTGGAGACCACGCATACGTTATGAGCTACGCAGTACTATATCAGGAGTAAGGTTTGGGCGTCTTCTGAAAAGGTTCAAAGGACACGAGCAGGGATATAAGCTTCGGTCAGACTCTCTAAAAGCTTCCATCACACCTGTGAACTGCATCAGCATGTCACTCTATTGTACCATGATGTCATTGCAGCCTACGGAGGTGGGGCTGAACCTCATGACACTCCCAGTTTCCTGACTAGCGAGCTCATCTGATAGCAGCATCACCTACAAAACGCCACCCTTGAAAGCTCACCTCGAGGCACTACAGGTCGATTCTGCAATCTGCGTATTGGTTACACACGTACTGCACTCAGCGTGCACCAGATATGTGCGGCACATCCAACACAGTTAATCAGGCACAACACTGCAGGCATTGTGCTGTCGTTAATCAATATGCCCCAAGCTGCAGCCTTCAGACGTGACCACAGCCGGTGCAAAGCAGGCACTACCATGATGCGATCAAATAGTACACACCAGCATGTGTACCAGGAATGACCACAGCTCACCACAAGATCTCGGATCATTGCCGATCACGTCGCAGGATACTGGCGAGTTTCTGTATCCCAAGTTGCCGTACAAAGCGCCTTCAGCCGTATCTATGCAGCAGCAGAAGTCGCCCCCAAGGGTGGGCCTGGGCTGCCCTGTGCCTTCCTCCACTACTCTGTTGCTGCAGTCAGGCTGTTGCACACCAACTGGACTACAAGGAGTGACTTGTTAGTTGCTCAAGCGCTTAGCACTATAGCAATGCCTTGAGCCAGGCGTACAGGCAGTGCAGCAGCAATGCGAGCTAGCCTAGTACACAGGCCAGTACGTACTGGAGCCGAGGGGGGTTACGCTGCATAGTCCTGGTATATAATCGGTAGCACTTGAGGTTGCAGTATAGACAGGTGACTGATCATTTGACTCATGAGTAAATCCCGGTCGTTACCATGTTATTGCAGTGCCCTTATAAGGTGCTAAATATATTAGTGAGCCGCTCTTAGTGCATTGCTGACTACTCGCGCACCACCAGAGGGATCTATGCTCAGACGGTGCCAGACGGTCTGCCCAACTGCACTGCACAGATGCGCCGGCAGCTTTGTCTTACGTCAGCAAGCTTGAGTTTGTGGTCACACATATATACATAAAGCACAGTTGCCAACGCATGCATGCCATGCAATCCGGTTGTGGGCACCAGTAGAACCGAATCTGCTCAGCGAAGGCGCGAAAAGGCGCCTCTGTTGCCCTTGTCCTCAGTATCTACTTCAGACGATAATTTTTCTGTTCCAGCAGAACGCGGTTGATTCCGCAACACAGCAACGGGTCGCGTTACCCCAACCTTTATAAGCCGGTCGAACTTCCCGTTACTGACCGGAGTAACAGAGTTCAAACTTGAGCGGGCTTTTTGTCTATCTGGGAAGTGTATACGGTTATGCGCAGATCGCAACACTTTGCTAGTGCAACATTCCGTTAACCCAACAGTCACAAGCATCGGTCGCTCATGCACATGTGTACACATGTCGCTTGAACAGACGCCTCATTTTGGCAGGGCTCGCCCAATAAGGCTGTATACAAGAACAGATGAAGTACAATGTAACATATGAGGCTCAGGCGGCAATGGAAACACCGAAATAGGCCTACTTCCCCTAGGGCGTGCGTTTCGGCAGCAGGAGTCACACGGTGTTGCCGACTGCGTGCAGCACAAACAAACCTCCTCGAATGGTTGCTTGGTTGGCGATTGCAAGGTGGAGAGCAGAGACAGGACTCAATCGCAGAGGCATCAGCCAAACTGACCACCGGCAGCAACTGGTTTCTATCTTACGCACGTCCGTACTTCGCTGTTTGACACATTTGCCTGACATATCCGTTGAACAATCCCGATAATGCCACGCAGGTGCTTTGACTTGCGCCGACAAGGAGGTCGCCTGGCCATCTGGTACTGCAGCTGCAGTGCGGCAGCTGGCGCCTGTGGGGGGTCTCATCTGGCCTGTGCGCTCAGGAGCTAGCGTTGTTGGCTACCTGTGACGTGCAAACGAAGCAAGCCCCTACAAAGCGCCCATAATCTGCAGTCAGCAAGCAAGCTGAGTGGGACGCCAGCAGAAGGTCAACATCGCTCCAAGCTGGCTTTGTCCTGCAGTATCTGACTGCCGCACGAAACTGAGGACCATTAGGTAAAAGGGCATCAGGGGCCAGGCCCTTGACCACTAACTACCACCTGCAGCTGGTGACCAGTTACTGTTAGCTGAGCCATGCAGACATCATCGACCAGTCGAGTGTGCAACCACCAGCTACGACAGGTGTACTGCTGGCCAGTCCTGCAGAATCAGCAAGCACATCCTTCTTTGGCAGGAAACAACGCATCCAACAGGTTGATGCGTGACTGGCAACACGAATGAGCCACATGCTTATTGTCCAAGCCATCTTGGTTATGTGAGCATCGTGCATCAGGCAGTATGTTGTTGATGTAGCATTGTAGTGGATGCTGAGTGCTTTGACCTGTCATTGCTGCAGGGGCCGTCGTGGTCAGCTGATTGATGCGCCAACAGTATGCACTGCGCTTACTTTCCGCGTGATGCTGACCTGGCCAAGTCTCACCACCTGGCGAATGCACAAGATGATGTACCAAGACTCTGCTCAATGCCACAGTCCGGACCATCTATAGTAAGCAAGCAGCTGTATTTATTGTGAGTATATGTCTTATGTCACAAACCAGTACTACTACATGCGGCATGAGCTAAACTTCACACACCAGCAGACCCGTCAACACTGGGTTTTGTCAGTATATGACTTTACAGTGCAGAAGCAAGTCAGCGCTATGAGGGGCTTCGGTTGTACTGCCAGGTCACATGGCGCTCCTTCAGGGTGAATTGTCTGCAATGTGCAGCTGGCATGTGGCTGAAAGCTTCTTCTCTTGTTACGTGCTACATCACTGGAAGCGTTGGGGAAAACGGATTCATAATTCCGGATTGAATCAACACATAGCCCGTGTGTATCAGCGAAGACCGGGGAATATGCAGTACAGTCAGGCTGGAAGAGTCCGCCTTACCCCCTGGGCGCCGGTTGTTAGGGCGCCTAACCCCTGCCAGCCGCCTCGGGGAAGGGGGCGGGACCACTGCTTGTATTTGTACCTGCCTGCCGTTCCACGCCCCTACGGAGGGCTGCGTGATTCAGTTTCAACTTGTGACAAGTCACCGACTGGCAGAACCTCAGACCAGTGACGTTGCTGCGACTTCCGACCGGTGGAGCAAAACTTTCTCGCTCAGACACAGCTGCAGAGGGTCACAACGTAGTTTTGCCAAAGACGCAATTGCTTAGGAAGCGCGCACAGTCCACTGCCGCAGCTGAGTGAGTTGACTCGCGGCTGCATCTGTCAGCAGCGCAAGGCCATGTGTCACCTCGATGCACTGCTGTCTGCTGGCTAGCCTGTCTAGCAGTAATTGGCCCAAGGACGCTACACAACTCAAACTGCTTTTGGCTGCGCTTAGCCCATCACAATTGCAGGTGATGCCGTCTTGGATACAGGAGAATTGCTGCACTGCTGTCTGCTGGCTGGCTAAGCAATCAATACTGCCTGTCAACAGCACATGTTGCTGAACCGACACACAACACAGCACACAGCACATCATGCCAGCTATTTGTGGGCACAATCAGCACCTAGTGAAGGGTAACCACGCATGAAGCACTTCGTGCAAGCTGTGACATGGTATGCGCCAACACCACACTTGTTGATACCCTGACCCGGTAAGGGCACAGCAGCGCTGCTGTACCTTGCAACTAGCAGCCTTACCATTTATATTCACGAAAGTAATTGCCGCTGCACGGCTGGCACAAGCAGAAGCAGTAGCTGCGCCCGGTTCTGCCTGCTGACCCTTCCTAGCTTTTATCATATCGAAATATTTACTGTGTATGGCATCGTAACCATGTGTATTGAGCCCAAGCCCTGGGCGGTACGCCAAATCCAGGCTAGAGCTCTACACAAGCTGAGCATCATGTTAACAGAGAGTGAGTGCTGACAGGGCTTCATCTGGTCTTATCCTTTGTGGGTTTCAATCGGTTTCTTATTGGGTGTGGAGAGTACCATTCTAGATGGTGAGGTATCCACTGTAATTTCTCTCTTTCTCTCATTATGGAAATTAGAGACAAAGGCAACAGAACGCATTCGCACAATGTGCAAGTGTGGGTTGAGCTTGCCTGTTGACATTGTTGGTGTTTAGACCAATCACTGCCAGGCTACAGGAGGCAGCGCAGTGCTGGCTAGCCTGGTGCAAAGCGAGGTGTGATAATCTGCAAAGACTGGCTGGCAGCTGCACCCATGGGCAGCTACATGTGTTATAATACTTTAAAGTATTCACAAAGTTCAAATTTGAACATGCTGTCACAATTACATATACAAGAGATAAGCCGTAGCTGCTGCAACGTGACTCAAAAGATTCAACTATGCTCATGATACCGATGTCGAGCTGAGCTGGCTGTAGCCACTGTCAGGACAGGCAACCCTCCAAAACTGAGTCACTTGTGGCAAGGCCCTTTGTCATGCCAAATAATAGCCACTTGTGTGATCCTGCAAGTCACATATGGCTAGGAACAGTAGGTAATGGGTCGCCGGGCCTTGCTGCCTATTGTAGCTTTGGTTGCCTCAGTCTTGGCTGTGATGCCTCGCCGGGGTGTCCCTGCGCAGCTGACCTAGGATGGGCTCAGCAGAGTCCAATCTGAGGGCCCTCAAACAGCATGAGTCGTCCTTTGGACACATTGCACGCAGCTTTTGTAGAGCTGATCCACTACGCATACGCAGGGAGCGCAGAGAAGTTAAGCTGCGGCAGCTCTTTGCCTGGTCGGGACTGCTTTGAACTGGCAGCATGAGCAACACCATGATCACTCACGGCTGTTGCAGAGGTTGCAACCTGCAAGCTAGCAACTCGCCAGGGACTGCATCTCCTTGCCAGGCCCACACATCACAAGCACATAGGTTCAGACCAACGCTATACAATGCTGACTGCTTGCACGTATACCAACCATAAAGCATGCTGGAAGCAAAGCGGTGCCTGCATGGATATTGCGTCTGCTGAAGGCTTCTAGGCCCCGAGGCGTGAGCTCGCGGGCAAGGCTGGCCAGCGACAGCGTTGCGAACAGCAGCAAGAGGTCTTTGCTTGATGAGAGCAAGCGATACTGTAGTATTACTCAAGCGTACAGTAAACGTTGGCGAACGTTGTCATCCACTCACAACTGAGCAAGATATCGCAGGCCGGAAAGGGGTTCGTGAGGCACAACACGCCCAGTGATTACACGAGATGTTACGTGACTTCTGTTGCCTTGTTGCTACTGGATTCTGTACAGAATTGTTTATAAGCAGGTAAATGTGTCGTGTATCCCCTGCTGTGGCAGCTGGGCGCATCTCACACACAGACAGCGCTGGTATTGTCAGCGGCACACGAAGCACCGACGCGACTATACACGCGTCGCACGCTTGCTGCGTGAACGACTCGTGCATGGCGATTCTCTCATGCAGAACCCAGGCTGTTCACGGTGAACTTACCAGTGTTACACACTGTCCCGCAGGTCACCACGAACTTACCAGTGAACTGGAGTGCCACACCCTGTGACTGAGATAGTCACTTGGAGGCGTGGCGTAGGCTATAAAAGGCGAGCGTGGCATAGGCAACGACAACAGCGTACTTTTCTTGAAGCTAGTATCCTTTATTAACACATCTGAAACTTCCCTAGGGGAGGCCTTTTACATTTGGTAGACAGCAGTACTTCGCTATCTCTTCTTCCGCTTGCAGTTTTGATTGCCAGAACGTTCAGGCTCATCATGAGAGCTTGTCTTGCTGCTTATTGCAGCAGGCGCTGTGGCTGTACAAGCCGGTGAGCTTTGGTCCTTAGCAGCAAGTCTTGTGACGTATGCATTGCGCTGCACAACATACGCCGATTGTTCACCGATGAATAGTGCATACGCAGGTGCTTCTATATATAATCTCTTGCAAACCGTCTGACCTACGTGCCCAACATTCATTGTTGCAGGCGCCTCTCGCAACCTCTTGCAGACCACCTCCAAGTGTCCTATCGCTAATTGTAACGACAATGCTTGTGTCTACAACAGCCGTAGGCAGGCATGGAGCTGTTCTTCTTGCCAGGCCCCAATGGTCCCAAACCAGGCCAAGACCGCCTGCGTGGTACGTATATAGATGCTACACAAACTATCAACAATATGACCTTAGAGCGCGCAGGTTTCCTTCCTCCGACGCAATGACGGGCGCCTGCGCACAACAGCAGATTGGCAGTCCTGCACGGCCTTCGTGCAACGCTCAGTGTTTGCTGCCTCTTATTCATCTTATTCCCGCTTCACTACTACGCTCCGCGCTAAGTGAACTGCATTTCTTTCTTCCTGCTGACTGCAGTGCCCTGCTGGCCAATACCCCATCACTGGTGCCAAGTCTGATGGCACCAGCAAGTGTGCTCTGTGCCCCAAGGGATTCTTCTGCCCCAGGGGCAACGTTGCCAGCGTGTCCACAGCCAGGGCTTGCCCCAAGAACATGGACACCCTGGCAGCTGGAGCCAAGGCCCTGACTGACTGGTGAGCATACCATGCTTCACATGCTGTATGCAGTAGATATCTGCAATCCATTGCACCAGAAGTTACAAGGGACGCTACGCTACAGCCTGTGGATAAGAAGTGCGTTATGTAGCCCTTGCAGCCCACACAAGAGCACCGCCTAATCTGATCTATGTGCTGAACTTGGAAAGCAGACAGCTGCAGCATTGTGCGCATTGCCATCATATTAACTCAAGCTGGCAGACACCTGCTCCTCAAAAGCTATTTCGCTCTTGCTCACTTACACACCACTGCCACACTAATCACCATCATCCTTCCAACCTGTCCTGCAGTGTCAACAAGCCTGGTTTCATGTACAAAAAGACCGCCACTGGCGTGAGGGCCGACCCCTGTGGTATCGACACATACACCCCAGGTCTTGCCAAGCAGACTCAGTGCACACAGTGCCCTCCCGGCTTCAAGACCAATCCTGAACTTGTGCCCGGCAGCCAGACATCATCTGAGGTCTGCGTGGCCGAACCTGGTTACTTCGTGACTGGTGACAGCACAGCCCCTTGCCCCCAGGTATGTGCTCACGTGCATCCAAGATGTTCTGAGCCCTATGTGGGGTTCAGTCTCTGAGTACCACACTGGATTGTTACAACCTGCTGTATCAGATATCTTTCAGCCGACTGCATTCATGTTTCTCACTGCAACTGTGATGCTTACTGTTTCACAAGTAGTGAAGCAAGGGTACTGTGAGCCGAGCTAAGATGCCAGCCACCAAAGCTTCAAGTGCTGATCATGTGATTCTGCTTGACGCAGGGTGAGTTCAATGACAAGTACGACATGGCCACAAGCTGCACACCCTGCGCAAGCCTGTTTGATGATGACTACTCAGTCGGCATCACAACCATCCGCACAGGATCAGACAGCTCAAGCGCTTGCAAAGGTGTGACTGTGTGTGCAGTGGGTGCAGCAGGTCCCAGTGTGGAGCCCTGCCCCAGTCTCCTGGCGCTCGGCTGCATCTGGTTTGTGGTATTTGTACCATTTTGCTCATGCTCTGTTTCTATTGATGTCGCTGTGATGACCGTGCCATGGTGGGATGATCCAACTCATTCCATGTATCATCCTTAGCAGTGGTTTCAAACAAGCAAGTTGCTTGTCATGGTGACTGGTTGTGTGTGACTTCTGCTGTCGGCCTGTTGCTTGAATGCAGTTGCTGAGCCTGGCTATGTTCTTGTGAACGAGAAGAAGTCAGCTTTCCTGTCAAGACCAACCGGTACTTACAAGCTAGGAGGTGCCAAGCCCTGCCCACAGAGGATGTTCTGGTGAGCTGCTTGTTGCTTATAGACGGTTTCAATTGCATCCAACATATTCAGCTGATGCAAATGACGGCGTACAGTTCTAGCTTTTGATCTGTCTAGAGTACCAGCTAGGATGGTAACTCAATCAGGCTTTCCTCGCCTGTCCTTCAAGCCTGACAGACTTTACAGTATATTTCTCAATTAACCCAGCAGAAAGAGGAAGTGACATGAATCCTCGTGAGTGACAACTACAACCAGGCTCTTCTTGCTGCTTGCAGTCCTGGTGGTGACATCGCAACAGACCTCAGTAATGGTGCCAAGGATCTTGCGGGTGACGATTTCGTTGCCGGCAATGAAGGCAAAGCTGCTGATATTGGCAGAGTGATGCTCTGGACTTGTGGCACTCCTGTCAGTTGCCCCGGAAATACTTGGACTGAGGATGAAGGTGCCAAGACCGTCGACGAATGCGGTAAGAATGCTAGCAAACTACATTGCCAAAGGCACACATCACAGGGACCGTCGTGCATCAGCTGAAGTGCATGGGTTTCAAACATGCCATCATACGGTACTAGTGCATCATCCATCTGTCATCCTCGCTACCAATATTGATAACAATTGCCTCCTGCTCCTGCAGTTGCTCGCCCCGGATGGTACATCTCTACAGTCCCGGACGGAAGTACTGCTATTGTGTCCTCCAAGTGTGTCTCAGGCACCTTCAAGGAGGTAAGCATGCCACATTGCAAGGGGATCATGCACCTGGTAATGCAATGTGGACAATCAATGGAAGGCCATACATGTAGCAACTATGTTCGCTGAGCGCATGAGGTGATTTATCGCTATTTATTCTCATAACTGTCATAACTAACCTGTGATATCATCAGGTTGCTCACAACCAGGATGGTGCAGCAAGTCACATACAGGTCAAGCATGAGCTGTGTTGGTCTACTTATTCATGATAGGTCCACGCATATATGCAAATGTCAGATCCATCTCTTTTTTTGCTGCGCACAGGAGTGGGATCGTGCTCCGGGCTGCAAAACCTGCGAGAACCCTGCTGTTGTGGCCACAACCACGGCTGATGTGAATACCAAAACCACATCAGATGATAAGTGGCAATCAGATGAGACCATCTATATCAACGAGTTGGACCAGACAACCGGCCTCGTGAACAGGCAGATCCCAGTCCGCGGCAGCCCTGACTCATGCTGTAAGTGCTGCCTCCAGAGTGATCCCAGTATTATGTATGTGAGCCTAGCGAATGTTGTGCAGCTGGCCCGCTCATGCCTCTGTGTCTGTGACTGTCTGTGGGCTTTGCTCAATGCTCAGTACATATCTATCAACTGAATCCAGCAGTGCATGCAGCCGCAGGATTGAAGTCTGTGCAGGCACCTCTACGGATATGATGATTTTGGGTTGTAATGCACTGTTTCCCTCTGTGTCTGTATGTGCAGTCATTCAACAGGGCATGGGCACACTGACAGTCAGAAACGGCGCAGGAACTGTCACACTCCAAGCCAGGATTTGTCCCAAGGACAGCTACGGTATCTCTGCTGCCAAGAAGTACGGCCGTTCAGCCACCCCTTGCACCCCCTGCCCAGCCAACTATGGAGACTGCCTCCAAGAAAGGGATTGCCAGTGTGCAGATCACCACCTACATCACTATAACAACTGCAAGCAATGTTGACACTCCCGGAACCTCAACAGCAGGAGGCTCTGCTAATGACGAGGGCTACTTCGGTATTGGCGCCTGCCAGACCAAGGCCGGCTTTGGATACTATGATGGCGCTGCACAGAAATGCCCTAAGGGAACCTACAACGCTGGCGACAACACCATGCCATGCACTATGTAAGTGTCAGTTGGCCCTCAACCTCTGATACAGATGCAGGCTGCGACATGTCATTCTGTAGCTTGCACACACAACCACTAGTTGCCTGTTGATCATGCCAGCCGGGTCAGCACTGGTCAAAGCAACTGCTTGTGCCATTGTGCTCGGGAGCAGGATGTACTCTATGCTTCGCATGCTGGCTAGTGTTTCAATACTCTCAGTGACAATGGGGTTTTTGGCTGCTTTGTTCTGTGCTACAGATGCCCCGTGGGAACTACCACAGATGCCGCGGCCATCAACGACGCACGGTCGGACTGCAACCTGTTCATGGCTGGATATGGCAACGTTGGCTCGAGAGGCGTCCCGGCTCTGTGCCCTCTTGGCACCTACTCAATTCAAGACACTGCTATCAGCAACGACTGCACACCCTGCCCACCCAATAGGTGGACCCCAGCAATTGGCGCCTTGGCTAGTGGAGCATCAGACGACGGCATAGGCTGCACATGTGAGTGTGTTGTCAAGGTCATTCAGGTTGCCTGCATAGTATCACCAGCTTGCTTGTTGGTGGACAGTACAGTACAGTCTAGTAGACATAAGAATAATACACAATCCCCATTGAAGTATTTGTTTGCTGCCCTATGGTGGCAGATCATGACACAGTTTGGCAGACAGCCACCAGCATTACGCTGCTGGCCAACGGGCCCTCCAGCTTTGTTCGTAGGCAGCGAAAATTCTTGCTTACGCTTGCTCCTTGTTGCTGCTGCAGTGTGCGCTCAGGGCTATGGTGACGATGCTTGGGCCCCCAGCGACGGCACCACCACCCCAACCTGCGGCTCTTGCAAGAACGGTCTGTATGGCGATCTCACGCGCAACGACCCTCGCTGCCAGATTTGCCCCATCGACCGCGTTTTCTCGTATGCTTACAACGGCGTTCCAGACGTCGTCAACCCCCAGGCAACCAGCCCCGCACAGGCTGGAACTGTAAGTCAGTGTGTTACGGACTTCCAGCAGATCGTTGACGGAGCTTTCTACGTTCCCTTCGACACTGGCTCCCTGACCGCCTTAACCGGGGCAAACAACGTAGAGAACATTCAGTCCTGCGTGGAGGTGTGCCGCAAGGATGACGCCTGCGCCGCCATCACGTTCAACTACGACGCCAACAACAATCCCAGCCCGTGCAAGCTTTACAAGCCAACTGGCGCATCCAGCGTTGCCGCTGCTTCCTCTGGGTGAGTTGCAGCAGTCCTAGTCCCTGGTTGCTAGTTTATTCAGCCTTTCTACAGCATTGATTGTCCCATTTCGAATGGCAGACTCATATGGTGACAGATTGGCTCAGAC
>NSMO01014736.1:0-13289 GCA_002588565.1 Coelastrella sp. UTEX B 3026 | reverse complement strand
TCTCTCCGAATAGCCTATTTGTGATGGGTACATTACTCATTTGATCGATGATTCATTCACCGTGAGTGACTCAGTTTGAAATTTAAAGTGCTGGTGGCTGAAGGCTGTTGTGTGTGATATTGGTGGCTGGTGACTTGAAAGAGTTCTTCTTTCTGAATCTGTCAATGTTAGTGACTGCTAAGGCCCATGCTCTGATGGCAGGTGCTCCGTCTCGTATTTCACAGCGGCTACAGCGCCGCGCTGAGCAGCCTGACCTGGCTGCGATTGAGACTAATTCAGAAGTTGATGGGAGTGTCTTTGCCCTGTACACTGATGTGATTTGAGTCATCTTCGTAGTGTCAATGTCGTCGCCACACCAATTAAATATACTATACAGATTTCACTGCGGAGTGACCAAGGGGATGTATATCACCAGCTGCAGTTACCAACACACAGTGGCACGGCCGAGGTGAACGCTAGTCGCCAGAGCAGCAGGCCAGTACATTACTAATGAATGTATGCGTTCAGTCATTGCTTGGGCTCTGCGATGTGGAGCAAGCTGCGTTGAAGTACGGTGAAGTCGCTTTTGACCGCAGTACGAACCACACAGTGCTGACGATCCACCTGCTGCGAAGGGATTTTCCACCCATCTATAGTTTATATGGTCCTGTGGTCTGCTCTGTATGAAGTTATGCAGCACTCATGTCCCAATGCGTTCCTGTAACACACCTTGGAACGAATATCCCATTTGTCGGCAGCCATGACAACCCAGCAGCCCACCACCACGATTGGCAGTCGGCAACTGCTCATGGCAAGCTAGTTGCATTCAGGCTGGCAACGGAATTTTCTTACCAGCCTGCGCAAGGCAAATCAAGCGCGCAAGCACAATCGCTACACCAGCGAAGCCGGATTCGTATTATACTGTTAATACATTTGTTTTGTCCTTTTGTTGACGCAAACCTAGCTGCTGACAGCAGACCAGCCGATACTGGAAACACCCGCCATCCATTAGTGGTTGCGAGTCGTACAGGGCCGCAATGGGCGAAGACACCGCTCCTCCAGGCTCTAATGGCCTTCCTATAGACTCCGAGCACCCAGGCTTGCATCATCGAAGGCCAGCCACGCTAGAAGTAGACCAAAGCAGTAGCAACCCCACGCCATCAGCAGCAGATGTCGAAGCAGCTATTCAACCGCCCCCGAGTGAGCAATTGAAAGACGCAGGAGCGCAGCAAGCCCAGGAGGAGAAGTATGTCGACGCTAGCTACATGGACATCGTAAAGCAGTTCTCCCTGCTGGGTTGGACAGCATTCGGAGGACCAGCAGCTCACATTGGCCTCTTCCAGCGGGTGGGTGTGCCTCACGCATCGCATAACTGTCGTGGCTGATCGTATGATAGCGGTCTCACCAACCATGGAAGACTGGGTAACATGCTCACAGCCACAACGCAAGCAAGAGACCAGCTGACCAGTGACACTTGCTGCTGGTGGCACGTTTGCTTGCCCTGCACTGGCTCATGGCCTTCTCAATACTCAAGCCAGCATATTGCAGTACACCACGCCACTATCACTGCAGAACCCCGATCCCTGTGTCAGCACATGTTACATCTGCAGCAGGCCATTTGCGCCTCATGAACCGGGCGGTCACTAGCGCCTACCAGAGTCCTATGACCCTTGTAATCGAGCCCATGGTGTAATGTCGCCAGCCAGCCGATTCTAATGCCCACTTCTTACTGCAGCGGCTCGTAGACAAGCTGAGATGGATGAGTGAAGAGGTTTATGGGGAGCTTTTTGCCCTGGGTCAGTTCATGCCAGGGCCGACAAGTACTCAAGTCTCATTTGCTATCGGTATTGTCAAGAAGGGTGTCACAGGTGAACAGGCAGCAAGTGCAACAGCTGACGTGGCAGTTAGTCATCCTCATCAACATCAGCACCATACGCATTCTAGTATAATTGCGGATTGCGGAACAACCAGTGTACAACAACCTTCCTTTGTGATGGGGAAAGCATTGTGATGCATCACAACCCAGATGCAACAGCTGTGGTGGCGGTTCGTAAGGCATGCATAGCAGCAGTAGCTGCTGCTGTCACTGCCATATGTTGCAGCGGGTCTGCAACATCTGTGCAATGAGCTGGCATAGCAGCAGGCACACCCATGTCTGCAATCATCGCTTCAGAGAGACACACACTTTCAGTACCCCGGCGCTATCATCATGACATTTTGTGTAGAGTGGTCAGAGCTCTGCTGTTACAGTCCAGGCACACACACATCAAGCTGTCAATGCACATGCTTGCTGTTTCCCCGCAGGCGGCCTGCTTTCTGGTGCACTTGTTTTATCCATGATGCAACCATGTCAACGGCTATGAGAGTGTTTGAGTGAATCAAGGTGTCACAATGCAGACACACAAACCCCACATTGTCGATACATATCCTTGCCATGTTTTTGCAGGTGGCCTGCTTTCTGGTGCACTGTTTCAATACCCCGGTGCCATCATCATGACAGCTATTGGAGTGTTTGCAGCAGCTACAATGTCACAACACATGATACATACCCTACATTGTTGATACATATGCTTGCTGTTTGCTCGCAGGCGGCCTGCTTTCTGGTGCACTGTTTCAATACCCTGGTGCCATCATCATGACAGCTATTGGAGTGTTTGCAGCAGCTACAATGTCACAATACATGATACATACCCTACATTGTCGATGCACATGCTTGCTGTTTGCTCGCAGGTGGCCTGCTTTCTGGTGCACTGTTCCAGTACCCCGGTGCCGTCATCATGACAGCTATTGGAGTGTTTGCAGCAAATCAGCTGGTGAATCCAGCAGGAGCATTGGCAGGGGTAGCAGCAGGTGAAGTATATTGCATTGGATATTGACTAGGCGGCCTGACCGCTTTGCATATTCTGAGATGTGACTATTGCTCAATAGATTACGGAGGTACAAAGTATTATTGTTGTGGGATTGATTCAAAATTGACTAGTTGACAGCTCATTTGTTGTGCCTTGACTTTGATCTGTTAATATGCGTAAGTGAATTATTATACTGTGGCACAACTGAACCCAGCTTGATGTCGGCTGGCACACAGCATCACTGAAGATGCCGCAGGCCGCTCAGAGAAGCGTGAGATGAATATCTTGCTCTGATGGAAGGGCTTTATGATTTGTGGCACATTCTAAAGAAGCCACTGAGGCCAATCCGCCTACGTCTCAAAGCCTACGTAGTCTGGGCAGGCTTGTGAGTGAGGGTGCTTAGGCCGGTGCTGGAGAAATGATATGTTATACAGCTGCCAATCGCTGAGTATACACCTGATCCAGCAGGTGTAGCAGCAGTAGGTGTGGCCCTGGTTGCCGCAGCAGTCAATGGCATGCTGGCCCCCTGCAAAAATGTTAGTCGACTGCAGTTGTTCCCTTGCACTTTCTGCAAGCACCACAACACTGCTAAGGACATGACATGAGCAGTTGCGTAAACCATTCTCAACAACCATTCTCAACCCTGGATTGCAATAACTCAACCCAAGATTCCAACTCCTACACCCCAATGCCATTGTATCGTGTGCTTTGTCCTGCAGGTGTAGCAGCAGTTGGTGGCCCTGGTTGCCCCAGCAGCCAGAGGCATGGTGGTTTCCTGAAACCATTTAGTCAGCATCTCTTGCTATTCCTTGCATATTCTGTAAGCACATACAACCGCCAAGGGTATGGGCAGTTGCTAAACCCAACTCAGCCCTAGATCATAAACCCTTAACCCTAATGCCATTGCATTGTGTGCTTTGCCCTGCAGGTGTAGCAGCAGTTGGTGTGGCCCTTGTTGCCTCAGCAGCCAAAGGCATGGCAGCCAAGCTCTGTGCGACACCAATAACAGTCATAATCTGCACTGGCTCTACAGTGATAGCTTACTACTGGCCTAAAGCGTACACGTTTCCAGCAGTAATCGGCGCTGGCGGACTTCTGACGCTTGGTTGGAGCTATTATAAGAAGGAGACCCCGCCACCACCCAAGGTTGGTTAATAGCTGGGTTTGGTGTATATGTTTCTCTACTTGCGGTTCCTGCTGTTTGTAGATTGACTTGAAGATGGCTGTCTGGTCTGTAATGCCTTGCCTCATATGTTATTGCGCTGAAACAGCTGCGCTGGCTGTAGCCAGGTCCGTCCGGCTGAGTCACCATACGGCCGGTTCGAATGGCAACGAAAGTGCCGGCTGTCTGCCTGCGTCCTTTACCAAGCAATGTATGTTCTGTCCGCAGGAGTCTGACCAGTCTGTCAGGAGTCACGGTCTAAACATGTGGCAGGGTGGTGCCGTAATGGCCTTATGGCTCACGGTCCTGCTCGTCACGGTCATACTCGGCAGTACGCTCGCGAACCCTCCAATCGCCCTCAAGTGGTGGGAGGTGTTCTATCGCACCGGCAGCATCATCTACGGTGGGGGTCAAGTCGTGCTACCGATGTTATATACAGATGTCGTGCAAAGGACCTGCGACGCTAACGGTGTGTGCACGGATGCGCCGAACTCGTGGGTGACGAGCGAGCAGTTTTACGCCGGTATCGGCATCGCACAGGCGATGCCCGGGCCGCTTTTCAACTTCTCAGCGTACTTGGGCTCCATCATGGCAATGCGAGCTGGATACACGTTCATCGTGGGCGCTGTGCTGGCGTGGTTCGGCCTGTTTAGTCCGGGAGTGCTGCTGATCTTCGGTAAGTACTAGTCATGCTGTCGCTTGCCGTCTGTTGTTCGTTCGGTATATCACGCAGCAATTACGTGTATCATTCCTGCTTTGGGTTGTCATGGCTTGGACAATGGCAGGGCTCGGTAGCGATTGCAGTAGTTCACTGAGCACATGCTAGCAGCAGGCCAATTCATTGTCCCAGATCTGTACTAGCCAATCAACTCATGGCCACTGCATTTCTTCAACGCCAACTGTGCCATGACACAGCTGTTCCCCCTGTGTTTTCATAGTCCAGGGTTGCCAATCCCCTTACAGACTTCTGCTGCTGGTGTTGATGCGCAGGTGTGATGCCATTCTGGGGCAAGTTTAGGACTTGGGCATTCTACCGGCGAGCCCTTCCCGGCCTCAACGCAGCCGGTGTTGGCCTCATCATTGCCAGCGTGTTCTCTCTCACATTTGGTGCATTGAGCGTCAGCAGGTTTCAAACTACATCGGTATGCATCGGCATTCTGGCATTCACTGCTGTCGATCAGTTGAAATGGTTTGAACCGGCGGTTGTGGTGGCTGGCGGGGTTGTGGGTGTGATTGCTTGGGCACTCAAGATGCTGTGAGCCTGGTTCCTAGTCAGCGGTGTGTTCCTCCAGCACTATATGCCTCACTTCATGAAACTATCAATCTCCATTGAACTTGTTTCAGACTAGGAATCCAATCCATGTTGGTAGGGGTTGTTAACCTGGGAGGGGTTTAGTTCCTGAGGTATTTGAGATGGGCTGAGGCTTGGCGACTGTGCGTGATCCTAGGTATGAGAGCTGTCGTTTGTCAGCTTGAGCATAGCAGAGATACCTGGACTGATGCATCTAGACACTGAGTAGCGAGATGCATTTGACCTCGACCATGGGCTGGGAATCTCCTGGAGTTGGGCATTGCTGAGAGGTCAATTATAACCGGCGAGGGCTGACTACTCTTTTGCAGGATGGTTGTGGTGTGCATGTTGGGGATCTTCATCTAGTATGTTTCTGGTTTCTGGCATTGAGCATTGTGTGGCAGTAGGCAAGAGGTGCTGTGGCTGGTCGGAGTCCTCTCGGCCGGCACATTTGACTTACCTCTAGATTTTGGAGAAGGGGAAAGGTTACATGTGGATACTTTCAGTGACAGCATGGAAGTCCAGTACGTGTGGGAGGTTCAAGAGTGCAACTGGCAAACTTTCATCTTGGGCTAGCTTGTGGCAGGGCTTTGTCACTGCCAGCCGCAATGTTGGTTGTGCACTACATAAATAGGGGTTGGGCGTGCCGATTGACCGTTTGACCGAGTCCTGCTGTAGGATGCACATTGCTTGGGTTGGTTGCTCGATCGAGTATGGTCGATGGCTGCAAACATGTTCATTGTCGTATGGATACTTATATTGCCCTGGCATGATTGAGTTATCAGTGCCTTTGCAAAGCTATCACAAGAAACTGCTACGGCTCCAACTTACAATGCAACTTACAGGAATGCTGCTGGTGGCGGTAGATTATCACATGACTATGTAGTCAGGCGTCCGTACAGCTGACAAGAGTAGACAAGGTGGATGCAGTCCTTTCACCTGGCCATACACACTTTGTTGGCAGCTTGCATGGCTTACAACTTGTCATAGCATGGAACCGCTCTTGCTTTGGCACTTGGTCTCTACTGGTTGCATGCATTGTCGCCCGACCAGGCTTTGCACAGTTAAGTCTATCTTGTTGCATTGGCTCAGGTACTTTTGGACTTTGTCTAAGTGTACTGGCATTGTATTGCACTCACTCATGCCATGTGGCCAATGTGCCAGTGTGTTTTTATCTGCGTGAATTTTCGGGCTCGGCTGACGATGCTGTTGTGCTAGGGGCGTCGCATTATCATGCTGGATGCAATATTGCATGCACGGCAGCATACTATAGTAGCTAGTACCAGTGCTCCCGGAGCAGTGGTTCCATGCAGTGTTCTGATTATGCTTTGCACTATTGAGGTGCCTGGCAACACAACCTTGAGACACGTGCTAGTTACCAGCACTGGAAGGTAGCCTACCTTCCAGTGCTAGTAGCACTGCTGCCCTTTGCATGGCATCGGCCACGGCATGGGACTTGGATCTAGACCAGAGCAAGGTCACTCGTGGAAGAGATGGTGGTGACAACTGCTTATGCGTGAACAGGCGTTTCGTGCAAAACATTCTGCTGCTCTATCATTATAGATGGATGTGTCCTCTTCTGGTAAGCTAGTGACGGTCACTAGCAAGTCACCGTTCAAACCTGGATTGGCTGCGGCGCACGGGTCCCGCCGTACCGGCAGGTAGAGGTACGTTGAGTCTCGAGGTTGAAGACAAGACCGAGACCGGCCGGTCCCATGGAGGGCGTTGAAAAACACAGCCAGTGGTTGTCATTCTGGCGCACGAATGAGTACCCAATACAACATAGCTTTCTGCTAGACTGGCCATCAACATATGTTTGCATGCATGCAACACAAACTCAGTAACTTTCACAAACACATCAATTTATCTACTATACATATGCACGTGCAACGGCCAGACACATCCGCTGCTTGTCCCACCATTTGATCCTGATGTGATAAAGCAAAGTTGCTGAGCCAATGCAGACAGTGAGATGCATGGCAGGTGCTTGCTTGGGCCGCCACCCCTGCCCCTGGAAGTGAGCTGCTGTTCCCTCCATTCCCTAAACAAAATCTCAACCTAAAGCACAATACTAGACTGCAGCCCTATCCTACAAAATACACACTCTATCTTGTTTCATTGGCTCAGTTACTTTCACATGACACACATGGACCAGCAAGGATAGCCACAGGCACAGGCAGGCGCTGTTGAGCTTGTCTACTCTTGTGCAGTCTTGGTTTGCTGCTTTTCAAGACTGTCTTGTAACCTCAACGGTGCCACACCTCTGCCAACCACACTGCACTGAGTACTTGCATTGAGCTTTGCATGACAGTGCTTGAGCCACCAGCCATATGCATGCCACATCAAACCCCACTTCAACTGCCCATACCATGGTATACAGATTATTTGCTACTTACATGCTGCTACTGTGATGGATCCCTGGCTGCTAGTGCTGCTGCTGCTGGTGGTAACAAGCTTGGCGCTTGCCTCCCTCTGACCGCTGCTGCTGCTGCTGCTGCACGCTGTACTGCTGCACCATCCAGCAACTGCTGCTGTGACCTCGGCTCCAGCAGCAGCTTCCGCTGCTCGTACTCCTGATGCCTGTATATAAGCCCTATTCTAAACTTCAGATCTGATCCGATGTCTGAATGTAGCATTGCGTCCGGGGTTTGCAGCAACCAGCGGTCTAAACCACCGGCATCGTCTATTTGCCTACAAATATTTACAACAGAAATACGTCATGATGCATGCGGGCCAGATCACCAGGGTCAGCACCTACGTGACCTCCTGTGGTAACACACACAGATGCATCGTCATTTCCAATTGCTGTGCGGCGATAACTGAGCAGAGATATTCGAGCTTAAGTCAGCAGGTCAAGGCGTTGGGGGTGGTTCTGTACTGCTGGCTCCAACTTGTGTAGTGATCAACAGCTATTGTTGCAAGTGCGCAAACACAACCTGTGAACTGCTGAGAATGATGAGAAGCGACGCAGGTGTGAAGCAATTGAAGACACAGAGGCTTCACCCCGACTACGTGATGGCATGGTGCAGGACAGATGCAGTATGCGACTGCTGAGATTATCCAAACAGCTTTGACGGGTCATAGGGACTCCAAAACATAAAGCCTCCAATGCGCCATTAGATGCCGCAAGAAGCTGAGTAGGCAATGATCAGGTGCATTGTTTTATACTGTTACAAAACATGTGACTGACCTCAGAGCTTCTGTTGATACTCGTAGCGGTAGAAACTGCTGCAGGGCCTGACTGTACAGCTTCGTTTTCACTACGTTGGGCTTTACCAGCTTCTTTGACCTGCGGGAGTAGTTTCACTCGCAGCAATGATGATATCGTAATGGACTGAACATACATGGATGCAGGTTGGATGCTCAACAGTAGCATAGTTGTCTGTTGTGACCCAGCAACGCTGTGCTAAATGCAACTGAAGCTGACATTTGCGACAGTTGCTTACTTGACTTCATAGTCTTTGCTGACTCTGGTGCCTATAGTGACTTGTGCCCCGCCGTAGAGGCATCTGCGTGCTTTTTTGGG
This sequence comes from Coelastrella sp. UTEX B 3026, assembly GCA_002588565.1. Taxonomy (NCBI): domain Eukaryota; kingdom Viridiplantae; phylum Chlorophyta; class Chlorophyceae; order Sphaeropleales; family Scenedesmaceae; genus Coelastrella; species Coelastrella sp. UTEX B 3026. Next base: position 4,482 of record NSMO01014736.1, on the reverse strand, counting down.
GATGCCTGCTACTGCTCTCAACAAGTAACCCTTTGGCTTTGGCATGCTGCAGATGTCTATTCGCTATGTCAAAACGATGAAAACAGATCACAATGTTGAGAACAAAGGTTGCAGAACTACATTGCCTGCTTGGGCACAACGCAGAGATGCAAGAGAATTTGTAGTTGCGCTCCTGGGTCTGGGTTGCGCAGACGTGTATGTCTGCTACTGTGCACTTGCAAGCATTTGTAAATCCGCAGCAAACTACTCGCGAAGCATTATGCTTCTATTACTATTAGTTGTTCTGTTCTTGGTTGCGAGTGGGCCTAACAAAACGATAACGTGCCGGTCCAGTTGCACCGTGGCTGTCAGCTGCCGGTGCGCAGGCAAAAGCTCACGCAAACCCGATCGCAAGTATTGGTACACCGAAGCATTACTCTTGTTGTTTGGTGGTGTTTCCTCTATGCTATGCTGCGCACACAGTTCGGACGTCTGCTGTAGTGTTATTTGATGGCTCATTAGCACTGTAAAAGAATACGATGGAGCTCAACAGCCCTACCAGGGACGGCGTGCACACTGGCATACCGGCAGCTGGCAGTTTGAGAAGGCGATACAGTCCGTTCCTTATCGGGGTCGCAGGAGGCACAGCAAGCGGCAAGACGACAGTATGTAATAGAATAATGCACCGTCTTAACGACCAGTGCGTAGCGCTCATCCACCAGGATAGGTACGTGCGCTCTGAAGACTGCTAGCCAGCGCACTATCAGTTGGGTTCCGGGCGGGCTTCACATGTCTCCGGTGCTTGCTTTGCAGCTTTTATCGCGGCCTAACGCCAGAAGAGATTGCAAATGTTGAAAGTAAGTTTACGGCAACGTCCGAGGCTCCAGGCAATCATCTGATGTGGCTGTATAGTCAGCTTGGCCTTCCTGTTGCTGGCAAAGGATGTGCATTGATAGCTTGCCGCTCGGCGACCTTTCATGTCTTTAGCATCCTTCACGTACGCAGCTGCTCACTAGTTGGTCCCACAAGGGAGCTGCTCAAACACATCCTTTCAAGAATCCCTGCTGTACACCTGAAGCAACTAGTTTTGCATTACTTAACACGTCTGTTTGACTTATAACCGATGCGGCCTGCAGACTTCAACTTTGACCATCCTGATGCGTTTGACCATGATGCTTTGATGAAATGTCTAGTGGACTTAAAGGTGAGTGTGGTATGAGTGACAGGGTGCAGGGCCTGCTGCTTTAGCCATACATATGCACCAGTTTGAGAGGCTTACAGCGGACCCTGGAGGCAGCAGCAGCAGCATGAGACACCTCAGCAACAAGCAGCAGTTGCAGTACAGCATCAGCAGCAACTGCACAAGCCCAGCCGCAGCATCAGCAGCGATAGCAGCCGCAGCAGCAATAGCAGCAGCTACAGCAGCAGCGAGCAGTGTCAGCCCAGTGCTCGCAGGGCTACAAATAGTCAGCAGCAATGCGCCTGCACTGCATTAGCAAGCTGTCATTGCAAGCCAATGGTATCAGTCCTGCCAGCATAATACAGCAGCAGCAGCAGCAGCTACAACAGCAGCTACAGCAGCAGCAATGCAACCCGCACTGCATCAGCAAGCTGATATCGCAAGCAGCTAGTGTCAATCCTGCCAGCAGACAGCAGCAGTGGGGTGCAATAATGCAGCAGCCTTCAGCGACCTGGCCATCAGAGGCAGAGTTAGCAATGCACACAAGCAACAGCAGCAGCCTACAGCGTACTGACAGCTACCGCAATTGCCAGCAGCAGTAACCCAATCAGCCCAGCCGTCTGCTTTCAACCAACAGCTAGCCACCTGCAATAGCAGCAGCCACAATGCACAGCAGCAGGTAGCTGGCAGGTACCGCTGCTGCAACCAGAGGCCATCAGAGGCAGCAGCAGCAATGCACGCCAGCAACAGCAGCTTGCAGCCTACTGGCAGCTACCGCAGTTCTCCCAGCAACCGCAACGCAATCAGCCCAGCCGCCCGCTGTACGCAACAGCTGAGCATCTGCAACAGCAGCAGCAGTGGGTGGCACCAGCAACAGCAATCTGCTGGCAGCTATTGCAGTTGCTCAGGAGCTCCGATCAACAGCTCACCAATAGCGACAGCAGCAGAAGCAATGCATGGCAGCAGCAGCAGTGGTAGCAGTAATCCAACAGGTGCCCAGCTGTTGGCTCTAAACAACCTAGCAAGCTGCAACAGCAGCGGCAGCAGCAGCAGCAGTGAGACACAGCAGCAGCAGCAGTCTGCTGGCAGGTTCTGGAGGTACTAAGCAGCAGCGACCAAACTAGCGCTGCCTAGCAGCAGCAAGACAGTCAGCCCAGTTGTCCGCTATGAGCATTCGCTCAGGTTTCTTTCTCTGTAGCTCTGAGCAGCTGAGAAAATGCAGGTTCTGCAACCTGATTGAATAGACAGCGGGTTCGGTTGCATTCAGCTGCACACTTAGGGGCATAGTCTAGCAGCACCAGCAGCAGCAACAGGACCAGCAACAGCAGCAATTTCAGGGGCAGTGGCTACAGCAGTTATGGATGCATATGTTATGTGGAAGTCATAACGAGAGGTGGCCAAACAGCAGCAGCTGCAGCAGAAGCGGATATGGCAGCAGCAGCAGCAGCAGCTGGCCCAACGGCAGCAGCAGCAGCAACCACCAGACAAGCTGAGTCATCTGCAGATTGCCATGTGCCTGGGCGGATTCTAATGACCCAAACAGCAACAGATGTGCAATGCTGCAAGCTGCAAGCAACTGATTTGCCAGATAATGAACAGCAGCAACTGCAGTGTCATTGCAACAGCATTGGTGAAATGCTGGTGATGCTCCACCAACGCCCAGTACATCAACAGCAGTCATGTGCACTAATTCAATTGGCTATCGGCACTGCAGCAGTATCAAAATCACCAGCACCACCAGCACCAGCAGCCACAGCACTGGCAATGATCGCACTGCAATAATCGCACATATGTTTGTGTTCTATTCTGAGTGTCTTTCTCTCCTGACCAGTAGCCGTTTGTCAGCCGAAAAGCAGCAGCTTACAGTTCACACACAACAAGCAGCCACAATTCAACTTTCTGGGCCAGCTCTGAGCCAGCTAGGTGATGCCTGCGAAGTGAGCCTCTATGTTGCTGTCGGTAACGTAACAACCAACAGCAATGGAGGCTCACTCCCCAGGCATCCCTCAGCTTGCCCAGAACGTCCTGAATCCTTGCTCTCCATTCAGCCAGGGCCTGTCCGATGCCATGGTCACATCAGCAGCCACCAATCTCACAGCCACAAAGCCGGACATTAAGGCGAAAACAGAGACTGAGTGCTTGGCAGGGTTTCATCTGTTTTTTGGATCCTTTGTGGGTTTCAATCGGTTTCTTATTGGGTGTGGAGAGTACCATTCTAGAAAGCTCACAATGGTCACACAGTGTGCAACAAGCTCAGTCATCTACTGTCCAAGATTACCAGTGTCTGTGTGCCTACTGCTGCCGTGTTGCAGGCAGGCCGCAGTGTGGAGCTTCCAGTATATGACTTTTCGAAACATGCACGAAGTGACGAAGTGCGGAAGGTAACAAGGAGCATCTTAGCTGGGTTGTGGCCGCAGGGGGTGCCCGGGGGTGGGGGGTTGGGGGGGGGGAGGGTTTGTCAGCTGCAGGGCTCTGCCGTTAAATGTTCTGAAGTCTTCCCAGTGTTATTTGTATGTATCTATACCATGGAAAGTGTCTGTCTATATGTCTTAGAACGTCTTTGGGTCATAGAACAAGGCCTGAGGCTGTAGCGGGGGTGGCGAGGGGGTTCAGCACCAGCAGCAAAATTAGCAATAAACGTCAATTCGCAGACACTACAACCACCTTACCCAACAGAACAGACCTTCTCCTAGCCTAAAATAACAATTGAAGTCATTCTTGCAGGGTTAGAGGCTCTGCAAACACTCAACTCTATCGTCCTGTGTGTCCAACAGTGTACATCATATGATTCTCAATGCATGTGACTACCCTGTAATCGTCTGTCTGACAATACTGGATCCTTTTGGTGTGAGGTAATCAATACAGCTCAGCGCGCCGCTGCTGCCCGGTCTGCTGTGCAACTCACTAAGCCAAGGCAACCAATTCCATATGCCAGTTAGATGCAAAGTGCTTGCCTGGGCCGCCACCCCCAGAAGCGAGATTCTGTGGGGGATGCTGTTTCCTCCAATGGCAAGCCCATGTTACCCTGCATGCCAAGAAACCAACATGCATGCAAATATTTGCTGTGCTGTTTGCCTCAGGTTGAGCCTGCTGATGTTGTGATGATAGAAGGCATCCTAGTGCTGCATGTGCCTGAGCTGAGGGAGGTGCTCAACATGAAGGTCTATGTGGACACCGGTGGGTTACATACAACAGCCGAATGTGTGCTGTACATGTGTGACACTACTATCGTCTTGTCTATGTGGACACCGGTGGGTTGAAGGACATTTGTTGCATGACTTATATTCAAATCGCATGGGAGCGGGGTGTACATGTCTGCCAGT
>NSMO01014735.1:0-13360 GCA_002588565.1 Coelastrella sp. UTEX B 3026 | reverse complement strand
CTGCTTCTAGACTGCTCTGAACCCTCCGAAGGCTGGATCTTGCACCGAACATACCTGAATCGAAGCAGAACACTGTGGTCAGTATCCCGGGGGCCGCAGGGGTGGCGGCCCCGTCCACTGACCGGTATTGTCGCCATATATAGCTCCAACCGTCAACGATCGTAGGTAGGGTTGTAGGTTACCTGTGATTCAGAACCAGCAGAAGAAGAAGAAGAAGAAGAAGAATTACCCTTTCCGGCCGCAAGGCCTTTGGGACGAACTTGGTGGCTCAGCCACACTGACACCACAAGATTAGACCACCCTCCGGGGCGCCTTCAAGGCGGAACAACCCACCCAGAACCAGCAGAAGGCATACCTTTCCCGGTAATAGAAGCAAATTTGTTTATAGTTTACAAGGATATGATAAGTGTGTGAGTGTGTGACCGTCATGTGATCTGTACTGTTGAGCCCCAGATGCCGAGCACTGCATGCAACCAAAAGCACAGCTGCAACCTTCCGAAAGCAACGCGACAGACCAGCATCTGACCCTGCCGCCACAGCACCAAGGCTGACAAGCAAGGAAGTCAAACAGACCAGCCACACCGACCAGCAGCAAGATGAACATCCCAAGCACCTTGGCACAGACTCCCAGGTTAATTCGGCAGACTGAGAAGGCACAGCACATGCACGGTACTTCTTCTGTATATGGCAGGCAGTACAGTGCACCGGTCGTTGATATGACCGCCAGGTTTCGACCTGTTGGTCAGGATTACAAACCCCTGATATACATACTGAAGATTGCTGCTTGTGATGTCTTCCCTTCAGGTTGGTATCCCGGCTATCTGTTCTTGAGTCCCACACGCAGCCACAGTTCCAATCCCTTCTTTGACAGCTCACGGGAGTCGCGGCCCACGAGCTTCGATGAGATCAGCAGCAGTACATGCGATGCTTGACAACATGCGAGTGACAGCCGTACAATCAGACAGTGCGGGGACCCTGCATACAGGCAAGCCAGCTTTGTTCAGCAGCATGAATACTTCTGCCTTTGATCCATGCTTGTTCTACATGTTCACAAAGTGTTATGAAGTTTTTACTTCTGTTATACATCAACATTGTACATTGAGGCGGCAGTTTTACAGTTCTTGTCTGTCGTCGTCAACCAGGCCAGGTGTACAGGGCTGCACACGCTGACTTCGGTCTACAGGTGTCAAACCATTCACCGCTGAAAACCCCTTTACCAACCTATCTGCTGTGCTGTGCCCCTCAAACTCCAAACCCTCAAACAATGGCCCGTGTGTTGGCAACTTGATGAATTTGCCTGTGCCTGGCTCCACATTCAATTTGCCTTCATACCACACTAGCCGTCCTCTGCTTATTGTGACAGTTACTTGACCCCGGATCTCCATTCCTGCAGGATTTACAAAGTGCACCGACTGTGAGCAAGTGCCAGTAAGCGTACACGAATGCACACTGTCAAAGCAGCTGCAATCTTTCATTGGTGGCTAACCCTGCTGTCAGCCTAGATATGTGCCACATGCCTGGTTGCAATCCCAGCAAAACAGACATTGAGGACAGAATGACATGTAACTGTTCCAGATCATGTTATCCCTTAACACTGATGCTGCTGATTGATTCTGCCAGACTTGAAGGACTGTATCCAGCACTATGCTGGACTGAACACCACCAGACGTTATACGCACCACTGGGCCTTGCGCTAGTGCCAATGCATTGCGCAAGCAGTGCATGTGACTTTTCAGGGACTCAACTATCTGAGCAGCTAATGTCACACGCATCACACCATTAAGTCACAAACATGGCCAAAAAGCCCTGGCATAGTCATATACCCCTATCCCAACTGTCCTTAAGCTGAGGCATACGGTAATCCAGGGATCTCAGATCTGCTTCGGAAGCAACCTTGTGTGCGCACCGCCTACTAGTATGGCGGCCATACCGTATGCCTCAGCCGTTATTTGAAATTGGCCAGTGCCTGAGCAGCCGCCAATCACAGCTTTCATCACTGCTGATTGCGGCACGGAACCTCAAATATGGCCGAGAAACCCAAGGAGGGCCCCAAGCTTCTGACCCAACTGTGTCAAACAAACATCCCTGGCAATCCCTGCTGAGCTGCAGAGGCCTACCTTCATAGACATTAGTATCGATCCTCAAATGATATGTAGCAGCAGATATTCTGTGCTTCACTCTGGGGTCCAGCACGATGACGTCAGCATCTCATCCTGGTGCTGTCGGGAAAGGGTCTTTCCTGGATAGATGTTGAGGGTCTGGGCAGCTGCGGTGCTGCCATCAGTGATAATCACGTGAGTGCACTCAGGGTTATGAGGCCTGCGTGTGCCAACCTGATCTTGGTTTGCAGTACTGCCAAGACCTGTATAAGCATTGATGGCGGCAGGTTGCCCGCTCAGCAGCATTTTTGGAGTGGTGAGCGCAGAGTTGATGCTTGTGAAGCTGTAGTGATTGTTGGGTGGCTAGGAACCAACTGTGGTTGTGAAAAGTGTAAGCATGCTGGCAGCAGAGATAAGAGAAGAACTCCGTACACTAGCTCACAAACATAACAACTTGATATGCTTCTGAGAAAGCTGGCAAAGATGTGCCAGCTGGGTACCAGCAAGATCAGCCTACAGCAATCAACAGCACCACTAACAGCTGTCATGTAGCCTTGTGTGGGCGGTGGCCTGGTGAAGCTACGGCAACTGCTCTGTGCATAGACAAGCCATGGAGAGCTAACTTATTGGGCCAATACAGGTAAGATTGCTGGCTGTCCGCCAAGGGGCTTCACTCGACATGCACAATCCGAAACTGCATACAGACCGTGGCCTGTGCACTGACAGATGAGGCACATACTGTGTCTCTTGCCTTATCGTTGACAAGCAGCTGCATCTGTTGCTGATCAAATGTGTCTGCCTGTTGCTGACTCGCTGCTATGTCTGTTGCTGTCCATCTGATCTGCTTTAGCTGAGCTGCTGCTGAGCCATGTTTGCCGCATGCTTTAGCTATGTTGACTGCATTTCAGCTGTGTTTGCTGCAGTTCAAGTTGAACATGGCTGCTACAGTTCAGCTATGGCTGCTGCTGATTAGCTATGTCGCATGCTGTTTAGCCATGGCGCCATGACCCTTGTTAACCAGATCGTACACCAATCCTAGCCTGCCTTGACAAGTATGATAGCATGGCACTCCTCTGTCAACCTCTGGTAACATGTTTGAGCCTAGTATGCCATATGATACAGTGTACACAAAGATATCTGCTGGTGACTTCTGCTGATCTGCAGGAGTCAAAGGCCCCAAAGACAGCAAGCTCTGCAATTTAGGCTGTACTGCCAGCCCTTATGCCCGATGGTAGCTTTCATGGGAAGCAGCTGTGCCTCATCACAGGGACTGAGGTTTCCTTCCAACAGGCCAGCAAGATGTGCAGCATAGGCAGCATAGTGGACTTGTGGCCCATGGGAGGCGTCTTGGGGTGTGACCCAAGCACTGGCAAAGTGGCAGTGCTGGTGATGGAGGATCCTCAAGAACTTTGGAGTTCTTGAAGGGTGCTGCTGGCATCCGCCTGAGTAGGCCACCGACCTCGAGGCCCAGCCGTCAAAGTGCAAGGATATGATGTTGTTTGTTGTGGTTGATTGCATCATGCCAACTAGAGTCTAGTTGGCCAGTATTGTGCAACTTGTTAACATTGACTGAACGAGGAGTGTTACTTGTCATTGGTCGCAATTGAACAACATCGTTTCTGTGCCACACCAGCGCCAGCAGCTGCTCTGAAGCCAGCTGGGCCTCAGATATATATGCCTTAGCAGGCACCATCAACGAGCTGGTCACCATCAACGAGCTGTGTAGACCAGTGTGATACTATACAAGTTGTCTGCCTCTTGGGAGCCCATGTCTTTGAGTCTGTATACTTGCCAACTTGAAGTGTGGTTCAATAGTTGTGCCACAACTATTGGCGGCTGGGCTAGCCTAGCCTAGTAGTGCAATGTTGCACCAGTGTGTGCATCAGTGCATAGTACATGCAGTGATCATCAGATAAGGTTCTGCTGCACTCAAAAACACCTCTACGCAACAGGCACTCGCCATTTTGCTCCTGATCATTGCCAAGCCGCAACCTGCTGCTTTCTGGCCCAGGCTCGGAGGTTACCTTCTTCACGCCTGGGTAAGCACTTCCCGGTAAGCTATTCACAGCTTACCCGGGCATGCTGTCGCATCTTCCGCAAGGAAATGTCTGCAGACGCGGGGAAGCTGTGCAGAAGCTGCACAGAAGCCTTCCACGGGGAAGCCTTACCCGGGGACTCCCCGGGGAACCCTGAATATATGGGGGCTTACCCGGTGTCGCACGGTGTCGCACGGTGAAGCTGTCCTTATGGTGAGCTTACCCGGATAAGATGCGACAGCATCCCCGGGTAAGCCTTACTCGGGGAAGTCACTTGTGCCGTTCACCGCATTGAGCGGGAGGACGAACCACTGCGCAGTGTTTAGGTCGAGCACTGTGATTTTGGGGTTTCTTATCTAGCCGTTCTCCGACTCCCTGGAGTCAGCACTTGTTGGACACGAAACGTTTCGGTCGATCAAGGCTCCTGCGGCAGTATCGTACAGCATTTCAATGCCATTGTTGACCCCTTGACTCTGATAAAATGTACTATGCACAAACCAAAGCAGGATCACGGATATAACATACCACCAACTACAACATACCACCAACGTGCTGAAGTGTGACACCGTTGCGCACATACATATACACGCAGTCACGCCACCTAATGCTTGTTAGGTTCAAGGCAGTCAGCAACAAGCATGATGCAAGCCTGCTCTTTCGCCAACTAAGTATATACAAAGCCAAACCGCAGATCCTCGCGATCTCGAGACGGAACAGGTCAGTGAGAGTGTATAATGGCACGCTTTATGCTTGTAATGTGCCCAAGGGCCGATCAGCCCTCTCATTGGAGTTTCGACAGTCAATTGATCAAGCTCTGCCGCTGCAAGGGCTTCAAAGCGCTCTGCAAGCCAGCAAGAATTCACACGAAATCTCATGTTTATATAGCGCTCTCAAGATCAGCGCGCTTGGCCCTCTGCCACCCATTGTTCCTGTGACCGCTGATTGGCAGCTGCTCAGCAGGTCCACAACTCAGTGCACGCGGCGAACGCTTGAACTGTTGCAGGTGTTGCACGCGTTAGCGGCGTGGGGCCTCCGGATCACTATGGCGTCCATAAGAAGCGACAGACGCTCATGGCAGATACTGTTCGCGGTGGCCGCGGCAGTGCTCTTCCTCTGTGTGGTCACTAACGCGCAAGAGGCGACACCTGTTGATGCACCGGCTGCGCTCACCCAAGCGGACCCTTCCGCAGTAGCTCCTCGCACATTTGGCAGCTCAGTGTGCAACAAGTTCCTCCCGGGCTGCCAGCGCTGCCTGCTGTATCTCCGCAAGCCCAAGTTCCATGCCTCAGCTGATGGCAAAAACGCTACCACGAGCAAGCTGGGCTCCTTACGCAGGGTGTATGTGTGCCTGTCCTGCCGTCCTGGCTTCACACTGACTGGTACAGGCAACTTGGACGATGCCCGGCCCAGGTTCTGCACTCCTGCAGGTATGATCACAGTGGTTTGCCGCAGCATCAGCAGCATTCTGATTGCCTAGCATAGTGCCTCTGAGATACGTGGGTTCTGACAGCTTGCTACTACCCGCTGTCTTTCATTGCCACCTGCACCTGTACAGAAGCAAAGGGACCACAGCGTACATGCTTTGATACAGCGAGGTGCATATGTTTGCTGCGCTGATCAGTCTGCTCCTCAGCTGGCCAGCACACTGCATGTCATTTCCAAGCATATATCAGCAGTTCAGGCTCACCAACTGGTACAACAATGGTCGCTGATGCTGTTGTCCACACCCTGTTTACCCCGCAGATTCTACGGTACAATGCCCCACAAGACCCACCACCCCCACCCCCAACAGTGCTGGCTTCTCAAGCTGCAGCAGCAGGACAGTAGGTGCCATCTGCAGGGCTACCTGTACTGCTCCTGCTGTAGGTGGCTACACCGCAACATGCACTGCAGATGGAGCAACTGCCAACTGGGTTGTCACTGGCAGCTGCGATACAGGTAAGGTTTGACCATTCGTTGAAGAAGAAGAATGCGTGGACTGCTGATTGACCACAGACTAGGACTGATAGTTCAATGACAGCTTCAGTCAAATGTGTTTCTGCAGTACCGCTGCGGCTGTCAAGCTTTGGATCTGATCCTGAAACCTGTTCGGCTGCCGGTCATCGCCCATCCTATGCTGACAAGAAGCCTTTGACTACGTTAGTTTGCATGTGTACGTGCTGATGAACGGTGAACTGGTAAATCATGCCCCCGTCCTTTGCAGGTAGCCCCACCCAATGCCTGGAGCCTCCTGCAAACACAGAAGCACCCAACAGCCGCGGTTTTGTCTGCCCTGCGACCCCCTGGAATTTAGACGCAACTTGCACAGCACGCTGCAACACTGGCTTCACTGGTGGCTACACGGCTACATGCACCTTCATCGGCGGTGCAGCGGTCTGGAGGGTCTCTGGCAGCTGTGACAATGGTAAGGACATTTATGTACCTTGTTTCAGCTTGTGTATGGTACTAGCAAACAAACCTCTCCACAGGGGCGGCTGCAGTACACTCCAGCTCAGATCCAATCCCAAATTTGGTCGCAGAGCTTGGACAGTACACCATGCAGTGATACTGTGTCGATGTTAGTACAACGGAGACATCAACTGGACAGTGGGCATACACTACTTGTTACAATGCCATTACAAGGGCCTTCAAAATATGCAAAGTGTGTGTTGCAGTCTGTGTCAGGCAGTCTGTATTGGGGGAGCGTTGTTCACACGAAAGATAGTTATGATCGCTGTGTTGCTGTTCTCCTCACAGGCGGACCAACTACATGCCCCGCTTCACCCCCCGCTGGCAGCAGCCCCAACAGCGGCGGCTTCTCCAACTGCCCAACAGCAGTGGGATCAACATGCCGGGCCACATGCACTGCTCCTGCTACTGGCCCGGGCTACACGGCTACATGTACTTTCGCCAATGGAGCAGCTAACTGGGAAGTCCGTGGAAGCTGTACACCATGTAAGCTGCCTCCTTTTGCTGGTGTATAACCACAATACACAGCGGTGTTCACTTTGGCTGCTTGTTGTGCAGTGTGGGTGCCACCCAGTGTACAATATGTAGTTTGGCTGTTGTTCTATGCAAGGCCAGGTTTGCAGGAGCTGGTTCAACACAATGCACAATGTGTGTCGAGTCATCTTCTCAGTGCACCAGTGAGGCAGTTCTAGGTGGGCAGTACAGGTACGATGATGCATTGGAATTTGCAGGCGTACCTAGAGTTGCTGCAACATGCTTCCTTCCAACCCCCACCAACAGCACAATTTTCAGCAATGCCTGTTGACACATGTGACAAGAGACAGGCGTGCTGGCAGTGAGCCGCTATGATGCTGTTGGTGGTGATGCTGGCCACTCGCCTAGTTAATGACAACCTGCAAGGCATGAGAATGCACTGTAAAAACAAAAAAGTACGTGTCTGTTTTGCAGCTGCTGCCACATGCCCTGCTTCACCCCCCGCCGGCAGCAGCCCCAACAGCAGCGGCTTCACCAACTGCCCAACAGCTGTGGGGTCAACATGCCGGGCCACATGCACTGCACCAGCTACAGGGCCTGGCTACACCGCTACATGCAGATTGGCAAACGGTGCAGCTAGCTGGGCCGTCGTTGGAATCTGTACACCTCGTAAGTCGCATACTTAGACGAGTATGTTGCCACAAACAAGAGCAGCCCTTGACTTTGGCTGCTTGTTGTGCAGTGTGGCTGTAGACGTAGTATGGCTGTTCGCAGTGCAACGCTCAGCCTGCACGAGTTGCATATGCACGCAAGGCACAATGTGTGTTGTGTCTATCGGCACTTTTCATTGCACCAGTGAGGCCGATCTACTGAGGCTGAGGGGGGCATAACTGCATGGGCTCGTACCTAGAACTGCAGCGCCATGCGTCACTTCCACCCACCCTGCGCAGAACCATCAGCAATGCCTGTTGACACATGTGACAAGAGACAGACGTGCTGTAAGTGACCACCATGATGCTGTTGGCAGTGCTGCCGGCCGCTAATCTAGTTGATTACTCATTCACTGTACGTATGTATTCTCACACCGTGTGCTACTTCTTACTGCCGCTGCTACTGCTGCTGCTGTTTGCCTGCTGCAACCCTCGGATACCGCCTGACATCATACAGCTCAAAGCAACATCGGTGAGTTCCGGATGACATCAGCAGCACCTGCAGCCTGTTGAATTATGGCCAGCCAAGTATACTCCCCCTCAAGTCTTGACTTGCAAATGCTTGAGATAGTAGCTTGCCTGTATATTGATGTATCTGCTTCAAGATTGTAGTTGACGCTACTCTGTGCACCAGTTTGTACGTCTGTGTTTAGCAGGACCAGCGTAGCCACATTTTTAGGTACACAAATGTTCAACATTTTTCAAAAGTTGGCAACTTTTGTTCAACATAGTATGGCACAGTAATGCCAGCAATATGCGCAACCACAAAGTGTTGAGACCGCCGCCATTGGGCAGAAGCGCTGGCAGCTTAGATGGTGCAGAGCTGCATGCCAATTACTGCATGTTTGATGTTATTCAAGTGTTATGTTCACCAAGAAGCCAGCATATTCCGCCTCCTTACTACTGTCATATAATCATCAAATCCTTGTTCATGCCACACAGTTGATACGTGCACCAACAATTGTGGCCGAAGGGGCCTCATAGACAGGGCATCCAACCAGCCGTGCCAGTGCGATTACTGGTGAGTGTAGTAACAAAGGTGTCAGCTGCAGCCACAGCAACAGCAGTAGCAGCCATGATACGTTTCAGATACTTTCCCGTCGTACAGTTGGCAGCTGCGTATATGCCATCAGCCATCAAATCACATAATCAGAATACAATGGGATTCTGGTATTCAATACCAGCTAGTTGCTACATGTTGGGCAGTTCAGATCAGCCTGACATGCACACTGAAGCATGCTTAAAGGCGTTAGCACGGTGTCGACACCATTGCATGTTCATGTAAGAGTCCCGGCTGTTCTGTTGTTGTTACAGGTGTAACCTCTACAACGACTGCTGTGGTGGTATGAACACTGCTGCTGCTGCTGCCAAGGATGCCGCCTGCCCAGCTATGGCTCCAACAGCAAACATCCCCGACGTACTCACTTGCAGGTGTGTAACATAGCACTGGTAGGCCTGTAGCTTCTCAGGCTGGGTCCAGCCTGCATGTTCCACACATGGATCAGCCCAGCACAGGTCCTCTGTGGGCTCTTGCTGGTCATGTGCCACACGTGGTTATTGTATTGTGCATGGTTGCTGCCTCATTGCTGTTACTTCAACAGCCAGCAGGGCAAAGTTGTGTGGTGGTTGTTAACAGATCTGCGATACCAGCCATCTGCAAATTACGAGGAGGGTTTCCTGCTTACGGTGCCATTGAAAGGGATTGTGTTTGCAAACCTGGTGTATGCAGTTGTCTGTTATCAGTTGCATGAGCCATAAGGCCTGTCGCTTTCAGTCATGACTTAATGACACTTGCTATCTATGCTTCCTCCTTGCGCTTGCAGCAATCAGCGAGGCGTCATGGCTGGCGTGGACCCCTGCGCCTCGTACAAACCCGCAGGTTGCTGGTGCGACAAGTTCTGCACGGAGGCAAGAGACTGCTGCGACAGCTGCCCCGCGCAATGTGGCGCCACCTGCCCGGCCCGCCCCGCACAACTCATGACCCCCAGCTCCAGACCCAGCAGCTCATCATCATCCGTCCATGAATGTGGTACTACCGAGCTGACACGTTTGGCGTACAAGAACCTAGAACAGCGTGGACTTCTGCCGGCCGCATTCACTGCTGAGTTGGAGTCCCGGGTGCAGGCTTGCCAGGACGCCCTCATCCAAACGGACACATCAACTCCAGTAACTGAGATTCCCGTCTATATGGTGAATGTCCGCATCGATGGCAGGGATTCGCCATACGACACAGACCGCGCAAACCGGCTGCTGAATGTCGTCAACGCAGCATTCGCCAGGTCTGGATTTAAGTTCACCTTGGCAACGCTTACCGACGCGGACTTCCCAAGTGAGGATTCGCTGGCAGGTCAGGACTGTTTTGCCAACCCAACCACCTGTCGCCGCTGCACAGTGGCCCGACAGGTCGTGCCCGCCGGCACGCAAGCCTCCCGGGCACTGATCTTTTACATGAGGTATTTCCCTGAAGTTTCTGGCGAATTTACCCCTGGGGCTGCATATCTGCCCCAAAGCCTTTGCACCCCAACTGGCCCGAACAACACGCAGGGCGCTAGCTGCGTGGACGGGTTGTGGAGCTTCTCACGGAACGATACCCAGGTCGGCGGCAGCGCCGCACAGGCTGTGCTCGAAGATTCAGACACAATTATTCACGAGGTGCGTCGGCAACTACCCTTGTATCTGGTCAGCTGAGCAGGCAGGATGTGCTATAACAATGTATGCCGTGGTGATTGAGTTCACCCACTAGGACACCCGTGTTGCCAGGCAGGCTCACGAATCACCAATGTACAAGCTGCTGAGTGCAGTGTGCTTGGTGTAACTTATCCCAAGTGGGGCAGGTCACACCAAACACACTTGGAGATAAGTCACACCAAAAGCACTCTGCAGTCAGTAGCGTGTACATGGGGAGCCTGGTAGTACCTATCTGTCTGTGAGAGGTTTAACTAACTTAGTGGCCAGAACGTGGGTCAGAACGCATGGACGTGCTTGATCTGGCTGGTGGTAGGTATGGCCATGCCTGCTGCCAATGGGCGCTGAAAATTATGAACCGCTTACTGCTGAAGCACTGTGCAGTTGTCTACTACCACCGCCTTTGATGAACAGCCAACGCTTGAAACACTTGCTCATCCTTTCGTCGCTGAGTACACTCTGCTGTGTGTTGTTGTGATGCTGTTCTTGCAGTTGGGCCATTGGTTGGGACTTCAAGTAAGTACGCAGCGTACGCGGCGCAGTTCTTCGGGCACCACTCTCAGGACCATGGCAACCCTGGCTTTGTGCCACAAGCTGTTTGAGCCTCATCTTGCATAGGCAGCTCAACTTGTTTACACCAGGCTCTGTTATGCATGCTAAAGATGACAGCTTTTCTGGCTGCATGTGCCATGCTTGTTACAATGCTGACGGCCAGGTGCAAGTG
This sequence comes from Coelastrella sp. UTEX B 3026, assembly GCA_002588565.1. NCBI lineage: Eukaryota > Viridiplantae > Chlorophyta > Chlorophyceae > Sphaeropleales > Scenedesmaceae > Coelastrella > Coelastrella sp. UTEX B 3026. The sequence continues at coordinate 2,184 of NSMO01014735.1, read as the reverse complement.
CCCTCAGGTTCAGTGTTAACCTGCTCAGCTCCGCATAGTTGCAGACCCCCCGATCAGATATAACAGGTTTCAGTACTCCCTGTCGCTGCCAACAGTTGTCCTCCAGCCGCCTAGACTGTGGCTACAGTGGCGCACCGCAGATTGACCAACGCCATACCACTGCAGTGGAAGCATATCATGCAACAACCGTTTCACCTTTTACTCATGATGACCATCATTGGCGGTTCCTGTCTCGCAGCACACCTGGAACGAAAACCAGGACCTAACTCGCAGCGATGGCTACCTCTGCGAACAGCAAGTAGGCAACAACTGGCGCCGCTGGGACTTAATCAGGGACCGAATCAGTGACGGTGTGAGAGACACAGCCCCCCAGCTGTCCAGAATCAAGGACCGGGAGCGCAAGGGCTATCCCTTCCAGTGCAATCCGGACGGTAGCGGCACATACAGACCCACCGATGCGGCCCCCGCCCGTTCTTGCAATGGCGAAAGCCTTACACAGGGCAAATACCTCAACAACTTCTACAACATCATGTCATATTTCGCCGGGTGCGGAGGTGACGTGGCCAGGCGCAGGACGTTCTCGGCTGGGCAAGTCGCTCGCATGAAGTGCGTTTACAGCTGCTATCGCCTGAACCAGTGCGGCCTGGGCACATTCCCTTACAATCCCCTGCCTTGATAAGTCGCGATAAGTCGCGATCGTTTGAAATTCAAGTCATGTGTTTTGTTGACCGGAGCGCAGTATGATGTTACAGGCCTGTACATGTGTTGTTAATCAGAGCAAAGTGCGATGCTGGGCACGCTACACTCCTATATAGATGATGTGCCGCTGAATGTTCGATTTGTCAGCTTGACCGACATGTAAAGCTTTGTGGCTACAGGCTCAGGTCTGCTGTACATATTGAAGAAAGGTTACAGAGTCTGAGATTGTATAGGTTTGTGGTTGTGAAGGTTTTGTGCATGGTTGTCTGGGTAATGCATTTTCAGGTGATTTTGCCCCTGTGACGGGCACCGTGCCCGCAGTTTTGCCCCTGTGATGCCCATATGGGCCAGATCGAATATAGCTGTGAAACACTACATAGTGCAGTCCTACTGTTCAAAGATGCAGACAACTACCTGTTCTACCAGTCCTCAACGTATGCCTTCATTTTGAAGCAAGATAAAACTAGGCTAGTACATCATTGGTGGTTAGGCTTGCTTGCTTTCTGCAGCTGTTGTTCAACAGAGTCTGGTTTAGTATTCATATCCAAGCTACCCACCAGCCATAGCTCTATGGCCATGGGCCCCGCGCCCCTGGTCTTAGTAACTCAGACTCAGGGTATGTTGCTTATATCATATGAAGTGGCACAGAGATCTCCATGAAAGTTGAGAGTGTGGCGTGATTTCACTACTTCGGGCCGGCGGAAGGCGCGCGGCGCCGCGCCGGCGCTGACGATTGGGGCACTTTCACGGCCTGGATGGGATCCATTATCCGTTATACTAAGTTTGAGAATAAATTGCATTGAGCATGTGTGCGAGTGCAGCTGCCGTGCACTGCGGGCTTGTAGTCCTGAATTTGGTCCGGCAAATTTGCGCTCCCAGTATGGGCATTTTCACAGCCTCTGTGGGATGAAGGTGGCATTTGACTACGTATCGATTGCATTGAGCATGTGTGCGCGTGCATCAGACGTGCGCTGCGGGCAGCAGATTCTGTGTGTATACTGTGACACTTCTGCAGCTGCAGCTCTTTCCAGATGTGACCCGCCCGCACAGATTGTTTACAGCACATACAACAGACCCTACAGACGCGAGCATGGAGTTACTCCAAGCGTAACTGTCAGTTACTCGGTGTAAAAGTGTTGTTACTCTACCGCTACACCAGTTACTCCAGAGTAACTAGCGGAGAAGAGGTACGCCGGAGTAACTCCTTGCCGTGCCGGAGTAACTCCTTGCCGCGCTGGAGTAACGCGAACACTGCGCAGTGTGACTGCTAGCTGCCGCTGAGGATGTCGGTGACAGCGTACTGGTGCTGCGAGCTTGTTCTGGCGGCGTAATGTGTCTAGACTCACAATACAGATCTGTATTGTGAGTGTACCTTCGACCGTACGCGTGACCGTCTTGCCAGTGTAACAGCGACTAAGTGTCGACATTGCAGCCGAGAGACTTCCGGTCACAACTTGGAAGTTCCGGTCAGCAGCCTGCTGGGGT
>NSMO01014734.1:0-13378 GCA_002588565.1 Coelastrella sp. UTEX B 3026 | reverse complement strand
CATAACGTGGTTGTTTGGTGTTTTTTTTTTTTTGTTTGCGCCGCCCCAACACCTTTTCCCCCACACACCGCCGTCTGAAATCCCCCCCCCCCCCCCCCCCCCACACACACACAACACACATAGACACACCTTAAGGCCTGCAGGACACTTCTCGCTTGTTGTTTGTGCTCAAGCTGTTCCTCTCTGTGCTCAAGCTGTTCCTGTCCTTTGAGCTCAGGACTGCTGTGTCTCCTGTTGCACTGCCCAATAGGTGATGGCGAGTGAAAAGCAGATGGCCACCAAGTACCAGGCCAGTCAGGCTACAGCAGATGAGTGGCTCAGGCGTGCTGAGCTGGCAGTGCGGAAGGGTCAGGATGAACTGGCAAGAGAAGCACTTATGAGGAGAAAGGTGAGGGCTGGGATAGAGCCATGGATTAGCTGGCAATCACCCAACCGCTGTGTATGTATGGCTGTATAGTGGTATGCTCACTGCTGTTCAGAGGTGCCTTTTGCACCTTTGCCAACTAGGATGTCAACGCTGCTGCGGTGGCTCAGGTCATGCATTGTATGCTGTCATGCAGACTTACGACCAAGCTGCTCAGTCACTGAAGGTCCAACTAGACGCCCAGCGCAAGGCACTAGATCAGTTGCGTGCCAATGCCGGCATGTTGGAGGCGAAGATGAATGAGGCTCGTAACAAGCGTGAGACTCTCAAGGCCAGGGCAGCAAGTGCAAAGAGCAGCAAGCAGATACAGGAGGTGAGACGCTTCTGCTGTAACACGAAGCTTGTAGTCAGTTCTGCCATGTTTTGTCGCTGTTCTGCCACAAACACAGCTCAGGCCGCTGCTGCAGACTGTTCTAGTTGCAAATGAACTGGTGCTGGCATGTGGTGTCTGATGTGTGTCTGGTACTGTAACCCGATCAGAGAGATCCACAGCAGCTGTATCTTCTTGGATGTTTACACTTACCACAATCTCATCATTCGCCAACAACCTCCCAAAACCCCATCACGACTGACTGCCATTGTTGTACTACTGCTGCTGCTGCTGTGTGCGTAGATGGTTGCTGGTCTACGTATCAACAACAGCAGTGCATGGGCCGCCTTTGACAAGATGGAAGAGAAGGTCATGTCCCTGGAGGCTGAGGCTGAGTCAGCGGGACTGCTAGCCTCACCTGATAGGCTGGAAGCACAGTTTGCAATGCTGGAAGGTGGGTCTGTCGGCATGGTTGCATTTCACCTTGTGCTGCTGCAGAGTTGCAGGCTGTAGGCAGTTTACTGTAGGCAGTGTATCGTAGGCAGTTATACCAGCGGCATTACGATGTGGCTGCTGTCTGATATGATTGTGTGTCATCACAAATTGGCGCATGCGGTTACCATTGCCAATGAAGTTCAGCGCGCCGTTGAGAAAAAATGTGAGCCTTGCATGTTGAAACAATGAATTTGTGCTGCCCATGTTGCACAAGTTGTTGTTTTTGCTTTGATGGCAGCCTTTTGAGGTGTCACTGGTCATCGAATTATTCTGTCTGTGGCTGAAGCAAATGTGCTGATACTGTTGTCATTGCTGCTGTATTATATCGACAGGTGGCACCGTTGAGGATGAACTTGCTGCCCTCAAGCGTGGCCAGATCACGGCAGGCAGCAGGCAAGAGAGCAGTCAGCAGTTAGGGCGGCCCATCAGTGAGGTGCTGGTGGGGTCGGCTGCCAGACAACCAATTGATGCCATTGATGCCGAGTTGGAGCAGCTTCGTAAGCGTGCTAGGGGACAATAGATGGCGGAGGCTGTTCTTGGGTGTTGGGGTTGGCGGGGCTCATTCTGGGTGTTTTGGGGTGTGTGTGTGTGTGTTTGGCGGGGGGGGGGGGGGTAACTAGGTGATTGACTGTGAGGTGTGGGGTGTGAGGGCCGGGAGAGTGTTATTGGTGTGAAGCTCGAGGATGTGTGGCTTTAAAGCAGCCATTGTGGCGATGTTGCTGCAGCGGCCTACGTCAAGCAGCGTTGATAGGCAACTTTCATGACGAAACTGGATGTGAATGTTGCTCAATGGCGTAGGCGATTGTCCCTGGGATGTTGTGTGTATGCTGTCCTTGCTGATATTGCGCCAAAGTAGGTGGCGACTGGTCTGGAAAGGATATAATCATGGCAAGGGGGCGCGGGTGAAGGCAAAGGTGTTTTTCGCAGGGTTGGAAACAATGTATTACACTAGTGCAGGCAGGAGTGTCCTGAAGTGCAGCATGTTGATGTGTGAGAAGTGAGTTGAGTGAACATTGTTGTGATAAACCGAGTACTTCCCCCCCTTCGACTCAGTCGTGTTCGCTGCTAATCCAAGGACTGATCGCTGCATACAAATTCATGTTGCAAGGGTTGGTGCAATGTAGCATACTGCAGTCAGAAGAAAGGATGTGGTGCAAATATGCATTGTTATATGCAGGAGCATTATGGATGTCGTCATGTACACATGGCCTGCTGCAGACTGCAGGATGTCATGGAATACAACTATCATAGTTGATATGGAATACAACTATCATAGTAGTAGTGACTACCACCTGTACTGTGGGAGTGGAGGAAAGGGTGGGGGGGGGGGGGAGCAGTACAGCTTGCACTGTGTGCAGGGTAGCTAAGCCAAACAGGAGGGCTTTTTTGGGAGACTCTCAGCCATTTATTTTTCAGTATTATCGCAGACTCTGCAGTTAGTAGGGTGTCTGTCTGGCAATATGATGAATGGTTTTGTACCTTTTGATAGAATATAGTAGTGGATATTGGAGGTACCAGTTGACGCGTCACAGTGATCTATTGGAACTGCCATGGATGATGCTGATGAGATAGTTCTTGTCATACCATGGTGCAGCCAGTCAGGGCTGGGCAGTACTGCAGTAACTACTTGAACCAACGAGACATTGATTTAACCAGACGTTGGCTCGCTTCTTGTGCGCATTGAGACAGTAGAGAACAGGCAACTGCAGCTGGACGGGTACCTGCTTCGTGCACAGTGTAAAAGTGATTACCGGCCTCGTCAGTTTCTTGTCGGAAGTGACTTTATGAGCGGAAGTGACAGGAGCCAGTTTGTTGCATGCCTGCACTGCTGCCGTGAGGCTATGGTCGCTGAAGAGGAACAACCGCTTGCGCTAGACTATGTTACTGGTCGACAAATGAGTCAGCTGGCTATATTGAGTAGTGATTGTGGCAGGCTGTATCGACTGGGCCCAGCCTGGCAGGCCTGGCATTCAGCACCTCTGACAACTTGCCTGGGGCACCTACTGACCGACTGCAACGCGTGCATAAATGACGGCCACTTGCAACTGGATGTGAACTTATGCAGCTGCACCGTTAGCACACATCAGCGTACTTTCTTGGGAGCTCGCTTGCCCGCGGGCACGGAACTTCCGCGCTGCTTCGCAGCGGTGCCAGAGCCTGCCACCACTGTCGTGAATGGCCGTTCAGCTAGTTAAGCATCTTAACCAGATAGCCGCAAGATAAGCGTGTGGCCACACTGAGTCATCCAGACAGCGAGCCCTCGCAACGGATAACATGCACCAGGTCAGTGCTACGGCATCACTGTGGCTCGTTTGAGTGAAAGCCATCAAACAATGAAAGCCAATGCACTGGTGTTTGAGAGATGAGATGGCGCAGCAGCACAACGAGGGATGACGCACCGGCAGAATCTCACATGCAGGGAATGGTATCGGGCGTGCTGAACTCAATTTGCACGGGCCTTTCAAGTATGATCATGGTGGCTGCTGGTGCCGTTTGCTGGCTGACTAGAACATCTTGCCAGGTGAGCGGGCAGGTCGAAAGAAGGCCGGTGATACCACCCATCACGGCCTACGCAAGTTGCAACTGTAACCGTGTTTTACTTACATGATAATATAATCTGCGTCATCAAAGCGCTGCCCGTCGGAACCTACGAACAGCATATCGCGGCACTGCCCTTCTTGCGAGCTCTCCGAGGCCTTCCGCTCTGGTTACTGGTCACTAACATGTCATTGTCATATAGCTAATGCTGCTCACCGCAGCTCAAGGCGATTCTGCAGCTGCTTACGACGGCTTGCGCGCGTTCGCGACCTGTCGAACACACGCAGCCGTAACCGCCATACACCTGCTGTTCTGGCCCTCTCCTCGTGCACCTGCCATCAACCAGTTGTTGGCCCAATGCTTGACCCTGCAAGCAGCTTCCGGGACGGTTGTATACGCAATGGAAGGGGTCACCCACGGTGCTGCTGTGTCTGCTGGTGCTCCTGCTGCAGGTGGCCTTTCAGCAACACAGCGCTTGCAGCCGCAGCTTACAGATACCGTCGTCGACCTAATATACCCAATCGATTCACGAGAGCCTGACAGAGCAGAATAGCACCTTATACCCAGCACAGCAGCAAAGATGCTCGAGGGTCACGGCAGCATACTCGAACTACAGCAGGGTCCAGATTGGACTCATGCAACTGCTGACTTGCAGTTCTGGGGGCGGCGGCAGCAGCAGCAGGAAGTACCAGCTGGTTTCCAGGCTCTCATGCCCCAGCTAAGTGAGCAATGCTGTGCAATCCAAATCAGACAACAGCCGCTTATGAAGCAGCAGACCTGTGACTGCAGCGCAGGCCACTCTAGCACCGGTCGTCACCCGGGCATAGCCACTGCACAGACCAAACTAGATCACAGCAATGACGAACATGCTGCCCCTGGGAGGTCTCACAAGCGTCCCCGGCTTCTGATCAGTCCGTTTGCTGAGGCCATGTTACATGGTGCTGCTTGCATCAGCCCAGCAGCAAGTACAGATGGCAGCAGTGCTTTCACAGTGCTGACAGCAGCTGGGCATATGGCAGCAGCAGCAGCGGGTGCTGCTGCTGGCCACAGCTTGGAAGAAGATGTTTCACTGCTTGGTAGGTCCGTTGCCTGGTAAAGTGCGATACACCGTACCTGGCCATGTGCTGCTACCCCCCCCCCCCCCCCCCCCCCTTTGTGGGATCTGCCTGTTCATGCAGTGGCTCTCAGGGCATCACCACAGACATCGTCTTTCAAAATGCCTGCTGCATGCCAGTGGATAGGAGTGGTCAGTTTGTGAGATTGCACTGCGGCGTGCACGCAAATTGCAGTCCATCAATCAACCCTACAAACATATTGAATATTCAACTATACTCAACTATTTCCTGGTTTTGGAGATTGAGGGAGCTTTATTTAATAATAAGGAAATGTTGGGCAGCAACGTTTGTGTACACAGCACACCGAACATCTGGCAGCGTAAAGCCAGTTTGTTCCCGGCTGGCTGAATGAGAGTTCATTGGTGCATTGCAGACCTGCGGGACAAGTCCATCACAAGCAGTTTGCAATCACAGCAGCAGCATTGGCAGCATCAGCAGCAGCAGGAGCAGCAGCATTGGCAACAGCACCAGCAGCAGCAGCATCATTGGCAACAGCAGCAGCAGGAGCAGCAGCATTGGCAACAGCACCAGCAGCAGCAGCATCATTGGCAACAGCAGCAGCGGCAGCAGGAGACATCCTATCAACAGTTCGCTGCAGATGCGGATCTGCCAGCAGCAGCAGCAGCAGCAGCAGCACCATTGCCTCCTGAAAATGTACCACTGTTCTGGACCAATGACTTGCAGGGCAGGCAGCAACAACAGCAGCAACAACAGCAGCAGCAGCAGCAGCGGCACCAAGTCATGGTCGAAACACCAGTAAGTCCACTGGCTCAAACAGCTTATTGTGCTGCTGCTGGGGGTGCTCCAGACATGCATCAGCAGCAGCAGCAGCAGCCAGAGAGCATAGATTCCCCGATCAGTCCAAGGCCCCGCACAGTGGCAGCAGCGGGTGCTGCTGCTGCTTCCAGCCCCACTGCTGCCACTCCCACCCGTACTGCTGCTACCACTAGTGGGCTTGGCCATAGCACCGATAGCAGCAGCAGCAGCGGCCGCTGCTCCTCCACTCTAGCCGCCATGCCAACTGAGCAGTTATATAACATGTTAAATGACATAAGGGGGAAGCTCAAGGAGCAGCAACTACCCTTGGGCAACTCGGATGCTGATCAGAAGTAGGTAGAGATAGAGGAGTTACAATGATCACCATCAGGCTCGCCATCTGAAGTGGTGTATGTGTGTTGCTGCGGCTGCACGCGCTTTCAAGTCCAATCAGCTTCTGGCTATTATTGTGCAGAGAAACAGCATAGAACGCAGTGATCGACTGTGAGTGACACCTGGCCAACATTTTCAGGTGTGGAGAGGCAAACCAGTTTGGTCAGTGCTAATGACCCTTCTCGGTTGTTGGTGTGTCCATGACTGTATCCAATGTATATATTGTGTAAAATATGTATGATATAATGTATGTAGTATATATAAGATGTAATGGTGTGTCACAATGCAGGTTGCGTACTTTGATGAGGTTGCGAGCACGCATAGCCAGGGAGTTGCTGGCCAGGGCAGGCCTCACACAAGAAGCCATAACAGCAGCAGCAGCGGCAGCGGCAGGGGCAGCAGGCCAGCTATCAACAGCACCAGCCACAGTCCCTGTCTACTCTGATTCGAGGTGCAACAGCAGCCCGGCTATGATGCAAGATCTGACCACACAACAGCAGCAGCAGCAGCAGCAACAGCAGCAGCAGCAACAGCAACAGCAGAAGCGCTCCTCGCTTCTTCTACAGCAGCTGCGTCAACCTGGGAAGCTTCAGTTGCCGCAGCACCCCCAGCCGCTACCACCACCACACCAGCAGCAGCAGCAGTGCAGCGAAGGTGCCGTGCTGGACCCTGCTATGGCTGCTGCACTGCCCGTGCCCGCAGCAGCGGCAGCAACTGAATGTATTGACTGCAGATCTGCCGATCAAAGAAGTCAATCAGATTCAGGTACAGCAGCATCTGTTGGTGTCACTGCTGCTGCTGCTGCTGCTGGCAGCAGTCCGGTGTTTCAGACTCCCAGATCAGATCCTCAGGCTGCCAGGTCCCCGAAGCGCCCTGGTCCTGACAGCCTGAAGATCTGGGGCAGTTATCAGGGACTGTCAGTCAGTGACATACCACCAGGCTGGCATACCAACGTGTTGCAGGGTTTAGAAGAGGCTGTGCCTCAAGACCTGGCAGTACCAGCTGCTGCTGCTGCTGCTGGGCAGCACAGAGCATGGCACTCGGCACCTATGCTTTGCTCCACTGCCAGCGGCATGCAGCAGCAGCAGCAGTGGGAGCAGCAACTGCGACAGCAGATCGACGTACTCGAAAATGCCAGCAGTCGCCTCAGCTGCTGTTCACCTGATGGCACATCCACTGCTGCTGCTGCTGCCACTCCTTCACCTCCATGTGGCAGCGGCTATGCGCTTGCTTCCAACTCAGGCAGCCCAGCAGCAGCAGCAGCAGTCGATCCAGCACCAGCAGACCCTCAAACTGGCCCAGCAGCAGCAGCAGCAGCAGTATTGTTGCAAGACAGTCTGTCTGATCCGTTTATGCTGGTAGATCAGTTTCTAGAGGGCTTGGGATCGCTCGACTTGCTTGCTGCCACACCACCGCCACACCCAGAGGACTCTACAGCAGCAGCGGCGGCCGCGGCGGCAGAGCAGTTGCCAGCAGCTGTGCAACACCAACCACAGTGCATGCCACCACTGCTGCAGCAGCAGCCGTCAGACGAAACAGCAGCAGCAGCAGCAGCAGGCTTGACCACACAAGAAGCGGATCTGTGTCTTGCAGATATCCCTGTTATCAGCCCTGTCTATGTGGCTAGTCAGGAATTCTCAGGCCGGCAGCAGCAGCAGCAGCAGCAGCAGTGCATTGGCAACAGCAGCAGCCAGGACTGCGGACTCCTGCGGGATCAAAGCATGTCTGCACCTGGAAGTTCAACAAGAGGAACAGCACAAAAGCCACCGCTGCCACCTGCTGCTGCACAGTCACGCCAGCAGCAGCAGAAGCAGCACAAGCAGCAGCAGGTGGCGGGGTCTGGCTTCAGTAAGCTGCAGAAGCTTGATCTGCTGCTGGAACAGCAGCAGCAGCAGCAGCAGCAAGTCAAGAAGCAGAGGTGCTGCAGTAGGGTTGCTGCAGATAGCCCATCAGTCGCTGCTACTGCATGGATGGTAGGAGCAGCAGCAGCAGGTGCTGCTGCTGCAGCAATGGCCACAGAGCCTAGTGCTTATGCTGCTGCCACTCCCACTGACGATCAGCAGCAGCAGCAGCACACCCCAGATCATTTTTCCCCATGGCTGCAATCCCAGGAGCAGCAGATTGCTGAGTTGGAGCTTCTACATCAGCAGCAGCAGCAGCCGCTGCCAGCTGACAGCCAGCAGACATCTGCTACTTTGCTACAGCAGCAGCAGCAGCAGCCAGAGATGCAGGATCTGCAGCAGCCACCTGCAGCCAGCGGCTGGTGCCAAGCCGATCCTTGTCGCACTGCTGCTGCTGCTGCTGCGAGGCCAGCTTTAGCAGGGGAACTCCCCAACACATGCATGCCTCCTAGCAGCGGCAGCAATAGATGTGACAAGTGGCAGTTGTGGCAGCAGCAGCAGCACCACTGGAAGCAGTTCTTCAGCAACAGCAGACTGCCACCCGTTGGATCGGTGAAACACAAGCGGCTGCAGCAAGTGTGGGCGGTTATCAAAGCACGCAACTTGGTGCAACACTTGCCAGATGAAGCCATTGCGCTTATGAGACAGCTGGAAGGCAGCACGGCTGTCAAGCCAGCAGCATCAGCAGCAGCAGCAGCAGGGGTTTGGCAACAGCAGCAGCAGCAGCAGCAGCAGCAGCAACAGCAACAGCACAGTGGAGATAAGCCGTTGCCTGCTTTCCGTGACCCTTGTGTAATGAGGTATACCAGACAGCAGCAGCAGCGGCAGTTGCAGCAGGAATCGTCCGCCGCAACAGCAGCAATCCACCAGCAGGGATCTGCTGCAGGGCAAGCACCTGCTGCTGCCAGAAACCAAGCAGGGCAGCAGTGCACATTGCAGCGTGAACATCAGCAGCAGCAGGGCTTGCAGGGTCCTTTCACACCGCTAGCAGGTGTCTCTTGTGCTGCTGCTGCTGCTGCTGGGGAGATGCCAGGGTGCTGGCAGCAGTCTGATGGTCTGGCAGCAGCAATAAGTAGCCTGAGTCCCAGAACAGCGGCTCCTCAGGTACCTGACAGCTACCAGCCTGGCTATCAGGCCCAGGCCACGTCAGCAGCTGTGCAAACCAGCCTGGGTATCAGGCACAGATCAGCTGGGGACAGCTTGAGCTTGGAACTTGCTGATTGTCGGGCTCCACCACCACCACCAGCAGCAGCAGCAGCAACAACAACAGCAGCAGCAGCCTCACAGGTCTCTAGCATGTGTCAGCCTGGCTATCAGGCCTCGCCATCAGCAGCGGTAGCAGCAGCACCGCCTGATTCGTGCACCTCGTGGCAGTTTTGGACTCCTGCCTCAGCTGCAGCACCAATGCATGGGGTGCGTGCTCAAGACCTGCCTGTGGGACCCGAGATACTGCCCATGTCTACAGCACATACAGCAGCGGCAGCAAAGCCCCCAGCAATGATGGATATCTATCCTGCTCAGGACACAAGCGCAGTCACTCCACCAGCACCAGCAGCAGCAGCAGCAGCAGCAGATGCCCCGGAAGAAGCCTGGGAGTCGCCATTTGTCGGTGCATTTGGTGACGCTGCTGCTGTGGTGCAGTGTGACCTGGCATCTGATGATGATTCACTATGGGACATCGATGACATGGATTGTGATGGTATGGTGCTGCAAAACAGCCTACCCTTGTTGCCACTTACACCCTCCACAGAGATAGCGCTAGCGGGCATTGAATAGCTTGGGCTAAGGGTGTTGGGCTCCAGTGTCAATGCAGCCAACCGGGTACTTCAGGCATTTTTAGCACTCAACTTTTCTCTTCCGGCACTTTAGTCGTAAGTATGATGACACAGTCGCAGTCGGTTGCCTGGTGGTGTCTATGTTTGTGATGCAGCATGTTAAACAGCATATCAGAATCATGTTTGATTTATTGTTTGACCAAGCTGAGGTCCTTTAGAACGGGCAATCGTGATGTGATGCAGCATAGCAAGCAAGCTATCTGTTTTTTTGTGGTCAAAGGCCTGCTGCACTACATGAGTCCAACACAGTGTTGGAATTGATACCTCAACAGGAACAGCATTCTAGGTTACTTGGGGCACAGCAGCAGGTGCGGCTCGCTGCCAAAGTGGCCAGCCTGTATCATGAATACATGATGCCAACATATATGCAGTAAGCATATGATATGCTGCAGTGCTTGGGCTATGTTTGTGACAAAAGGCACTGACCAACAGGCATGTGGGGCAAGTCTTATTGACGTCTTTCACACAAATGCACTCCCACTTTCTCTGCAGTCTTTACAAGATTCGAAACCATGCATTCAATGCTGCAGCACTTGCAGCGGAGGATATTGTTTTGCAGCATTGGCTGCTTAGTGTGTTATGATGCATTTGAGTGAGTGTTATGTGTCGTTTCCACAGCTCTCCCTAGAACTGTGTAGTATGTTCGTTGCAGTTTTGCTTAAATTGATTTGGTGCGACCACCCTCAGCAGCATTACCCTTGTTTTGTTGCGATTTGAGGCCCTTGAAATCCTATCGCTCAACATAGCCGTGAAAGACCTTGCGCTGCTTGCTCCTTGGTATCCTATTACTGCACATAGCTGGGTGCATCTCCCGAAAGCTTGCACAGTGCTTCCACACGACCTATTAGTACCCAATCATCATCACACCTACCCACTATTGCTGGTATTGTCTATTAGATTGTAGTATGTGGCACGTTACACTGTCAACTGGCCTGCACGTGCTGTGCAGCTCTGCGTCAGACTGTCGTTTCCTTTGATTCTTGCTGACATATCTGCTCGTGTCTTGTCTAGCACCTCGCCCTTGTACGGTCGTTGGTTGGCAGTTGACTTCATGCATGTGTGGGCATCCTCAACCTGTGCGACTGCTGGCCGATAGTTGACTTCATGTATGTGCTGGGCATCCTTAGCACCCATGCAGTGACATATGTTTCGGGAGCCAGAATGACATCACATTTTACATTGGCAGATGTCAGATGATGTTAACGTGTTTATATTTTTGTTCCCCTCAATGACTGAACTTGGAAACATTGAACGGGGTTTCGCAGGGGTAGTGAGCAGCAGGCCAGTTGCTAAGTCATTGATTGTCTGTATGTGTGGCTTGTGCTGCATCCCGCCTTTGCCGACTCATTGCTTGTCTGTATACGTGGCTTGTGCTGCGTCCTGCCTTTGCTGAGTCCATGCTTGTCTTTATGCATGGTTTGTGCTGCGTCCCAACTTTTTGGAGTCATTGCTTATCCTTGTGCGTGGCTTGTGCTGCGTCCCGCCTTCCTGCTCTCCTTGCTAGGGACTGAACTTGTGGCAGACTCTTGACACTAGATGTGCATGTTACTTCGGTGTGTGGGTTCGACAAATATGTCAGGCAGTAGACCTTTCTAACCCAGTACGTAAGTGCCGCAGCCTGAGTGGCGACAGCATGTTGCTGAGTGTGGACAGCATCTTGCTAGCTTGGTGGCCACCAGAAGTGACTTGTTTGGTGTGTGGTGACAAGAACTCAAGAAACTGCACATAGTATGTGGGAACCTTGCACTGGTTGTGGACAGGTCATGAGCTTCAAGCTCATCCTGCGATGTGTTGTGATTTGACTCATGCCATGATGCAGTGAGCAATATATGTTGGCAACATGAGTTCTTCTGTCAAAGAATGCCAAGCACACTGATGCATGCTACATAACACAGAAGTGAATACTTCAGAACAGTTTGTGAACATTCAAATCGAGCAGAAATGAAAGGCAACATGCAAGGGGCCGCTACATCATCCTGCAGCATGCGAATCTGGCTCGATAACCATGAAAAGGTCTGATATTTAGCTCATGCAACATACTATGCTGCATGAGCATTGAATGCCAAGCAACCAGCTGCATGCTCCATGCCCATGTGCGGCACTCAGGCTGCTGGGTGAATGGGTCTGACCTGGCTGCACTGGCCGAGGGCATCAATGATTGACGTTGATGCCGGACTTTGGCACATAAAGAGAAAAAGGTCTCGAGGGCCTTGTGGCCGGAGCGATTGGAATCAAGTTATATACAGGTGTACCCCCATGCATGATAGGACAGCTATTGCCAGCGCATCTGACTTGTTGCATGGCTCACTCACTTTTACAGGTGTCCGTACAGGCCCAGTTGCCGCCATGATCATCAGATGTTCATGCATGCACGGCGACGGTCGCGGCAAGCACGAAGTACAACAATGACCAGATTAAAGTATACGTCGAACTTCTCAAATGTTGCAAGCCCCTGTGGCTCGCTGCCACCGCAGCGCTAGCACAAGTACAACCGCACAGCGTCAAGTGCCGCTTCAAGGCAGCGGCCTCTTCGGAAAGCTGCAGAGCATGCCTTGTGGCGTGTTGTTTGGCCACCCTTCATCAAACGGAGTGTCCACGGTACGTCTGAACAAATGGAATGCTCCCATCGTCAACGTATGACCGAGACGTGGCAGGGCGTTCAGTGCAATCAGCGCCTACATGGGCCTCGCCCGCGTCCAGGAATTTGCTGTTTACTATTTTCAACAACAGTTTGTAGCAAGTGTGGGTGTCGCGTGAGGCAGTCTGCTATGCAGCTGTTTGAAATGCTGCCGCATGGCAGACCCTCGATCTTGGACACGGTGAATTGCGCCTGCATTACACAAACATCTAAAACTGCACGCCCCAAGAACATTCCCTGCTCAACCGCTGTAACAGCAATGCTAGCTGAGGAAGGTGGCAGGCAGGCTTACGCCAGACAGTTCAAATAAAAACCGCGAGCAGCTGGAGTCACAAAAATGGAGCTGGCGGGTTACTATCTGGCCTCCTGTATCAAGTAGACTGTGTTATATGATCAGGCGATGACCTTTAGTGCCGTCTTATAGCAGCCCGTTGACAGGTTGTTGGTGCTACTGAGCAGTTTGTTAGCTATCTTTGCCAGAATAACTTTTCACCAGTCGCATAACTGCAATCATTACAATCATGACACCCGAAGCACCCCTCACTGCAGAACAGCCGGTATCTCCTTGCAGTGCATCAGCTATGCCTGTGAGCCCCGCTTTTGGTGCTCTCAAGCCGAAGGCCCCCCCAAAGTTGCGCCAGACAACAATGGTAAGAGTTGGGGATGACAGAGCGAGCATGTCGTTGCCCCAGCGCAGTCTGGTCAAAGCTCCAACGGCTGCTGTGCTGTCCCTGCAGGGCCGTACGTTTTTTGACAGTGCGGATTACCAGCTAGCTGCCATGCAAGCGAGGGAGAACAAGGATGTTGTAGGAGCTAGCCAGTCCCAGCACAGTGTCGATTGGAGGGCGCTGGTGACCTGTAGCAGTCAAGCTCCACAAGCCAGCATACCTACCGCACACCACAGCAATAGCACAAGCCCGTTTCACATCGCACATCTGGCCACGCCCGGCACTCAACCGCTTTGCAGAGGAGT
>NSMO01014733.1:0-13386 GCA_002588565.1 Coelastrella sp. UTEX B 3026 | reverse complement strand
GTGCCAATGCAACAAGATAGATGCGCTGGCATGCTGCACTGCCATGCAAGGGGGGTCGCCACCCAGGTTGGTTGTCTGCTCATGATGACAGGCTCATGATACATGTGGCGAGCTGACCTCGCACCTCAGGGGCTGCCCCCTCAGTTAGCTGCTACTCACAAAGCCCCAGGCTTCACAAATGACAGACACAATGACAACAAGCTCCCACCAACTTTGGCTTGACAAACCAACACATCTTACCATGTTGTGCTACAAAACAGCTAGCAGCAAAGGCCTTAATGCTAGAGCTTTTACCTCAGGGTTTGCCCCCTTAGCTGCTACCCACAGGCCCCCAGGCTTCACGAAAGGCAGGCACAGTTCTGATAACACTCGTGGATCAGCTACTGCTCTGGCTAGGCTACCGCCAGGTCATGGGACTGGAGGGCCTATCAGGAACATACTTCACAGAAACACACAAGCAACAGCACATGACAGCTAGAAACTGAGATATACTTGAATAGAATCAGCAAACTTGCCAAGTACTGTTCAACCTCCTACCTCAGGGTTTGCCCCCTTGGCTGCTACCCACAGCCCCCCAGGCTTCACAAACGGCAGGCACAGTTCTGACAACACTCGTAGGTCAGCTACTGCTCGGGCTACCGCCAGGTCATGAGCCTGCAGGAAGCAGCAAAGGAAAAACTCATTCGCCATTGCAGGACCCGCTGCTATTACTGAGTCGTGGCGCCTGCATGGCATGTAATCCACTGCACACTACACTGGCCGCTAATCAGCGCTTGCAGCTGGCAGCAATTCAAACCATACTGATGGTTGGCTGCACCTCCATGCCGGACGCCGGGAATCACCAGTGAGGCGAGTAACAGCCATTGATGATTGTGTGCATGTAAGCTACCACTAATAACACACCAGGATGTGGTATGTCAACTATTTACAATCAGCAGGTACACAGAGGTATACATACCTCTCTAAGGTCAGGTCTCCTGCCTCCATCTTCTGCTCTACTCCATACTACTGTCACATTGGTTAGACCTGCAGCAGCAGCGGCAGCGGTGGCGGCAGCAGCAGCAGCATTTTGAGCTGTCAGAAGCATGAAAGCCAAACTCAAGCCCTGTTTCTGTCCTTGACAAGTGGCAGTACATTTGGTCACCGGGGCCACAGCTACATAGCTCAAGGATCTGTGTGTTTCAACACCCCTAAGCCCCAAACCCTAACCCTAAGCCCTTTGACAAGTGTGTTGTGGGTTGTGTGACTTTTGAGCTACTTGACATATGTGACATTTTGTGTGTGTGTGTGTCATAGGGCTTGAGGCATATGTCCCTGCATGCCTTAGAGTCCATTCTGTGCTGATTTGTGTGTTACAACATGTGTTAGATTATCTCTAATTCCGTGTTCACAACGTGCTGATTCAGCATTGCTGGTGCGCTACGAGCCGCAGCAACGGCATTGGAAACCCATACTTCAGGTCACTGGGCCAGAGTCCCGTCACTTACCAAGCATGTCTGCAGTTTGCTGCAGGAAGTCGCACCGCTTTCTCAGGGAGTCTAACAACGTAACCTACGTACAAGCCAACAGCAGACACGTGCCGGATCATCATGCAGGCCTATGAAGGTTGCAGTTGGCATCACTACATTATGTAGAGCAGACAAGGAACACAGCAGTAGCAGAGCCATGCAGAGCAATGCTTCACTGCATCTTCTCGAGTATAGCACCCAAGCTAGCTTGCAACTAAGCTGCTTCGCAGGTAGCAGCAGCAGCATGGGCAGACAATAGCGCAGCAGTCAGCAAAGGCAGCAACCATGTTTGTTGCCAACTCTAAGTTAGAGATACTGCCTAGCAACCGCATAGATTTGAGTCTTTCATGTGGGCACTCACTTTGACAGAACGGCTCGACATCATCTGTTGCATGTCAGTGATCATCGCTGTCGGCCGCTTCTGCTGCTGCATTACAACTGAAAAACAAGAACACATGCATCCACAAAGGTCTTCCAAAGAAGCCAACCCTCACCTTCCAATGTGGCCGAGCCACAGCAAACACCATTCCTGGCAAGCCCGCCCCAGTACCAACATCTATCACTGACAACTGCTGCTGCTGCTGCTGCTGGGCTTGCTCATGCTGCTCTACAGTCCCTGCTGCCGTTGCTGCTGCTGGTGGTGGTTGCTTCCGTAGACGCCTGCCTCTGGTGCTGTCACCACTGCTGCTGCTGCTGCTGCTGCTGCTTGTATTTGGATCTACTGCTGGCCGTGATGTTAGCTGCTTTATGAGATATGAGTCTATTGCTGGTAGTAATGCTAAACTGTCTTCTATGTGCCGCTGCCAAGCCTCTTCAGGATCGCGTATAGCTGCAGATAAACAAGCAGGTACATACGGCTTTTAGATTGTTGCAGGAAGCAATGCAAGACAGTTGGCGGCACTGAGCACATCTCAATACGCCATAGTCACATTGTCAGACCCATCAGTGGGTGTGAAGCTGTGGGCAAGGAAACTCAAGGTGATGTTGGGGCCAGGCAATAGGGGCACAGCTGCATGCAGTATGTTGCAAGCCCACATCAGAGACAAACCGCGAATGTGTAAATGCTATCCAGCCTGCAATAGAATCGAGCCCACTGTGTGAAAGGGCGGGGGAGGGGGTGTCTACTGTCGCAAGTGCAAGTATATCTTGGGTGGCCAGCGTCAAAGCGGACTACTGTGATACAGATTACATTCATAACGTTGGCGTCAAGCGTCAAGCAATTCGAGGGGTGTTACAAATTTAGTCCCTGGCGCTAACGAGTCTAATGGTGGTGTTGCAGAGCAAGCATACTGCAGCTCTACTTGCGGCAGGATGACATTTGCACAAAGGACATTCATCTGTTGGCTTTAGCTAATTGACAATGCGGTACGAATACAGATCCTGGCGCAATTTGACTGATTCTTGCGGATGCAAAAAGCAAGCATATCCAGGCTAACGGCCCACGTGAGAAAACCAAACTTGAACTTCGTATCAGCAGCAATACTTACCTGTAAGGTTCATAGACTTGTTTACTTCAAGCATGTGCGCCAGATATCGCTGAAGCTGCTGCACTTGATGGTCTGACAACTGATTTACAAAGCTGCTGCTGCTACTGCGGCTGCTGCTGTGTCCTGGCTGCTGCTGCACAGGCGCAAGCTGTGAGTCATCCTGGGGGAATTGCCCATCAGGTACATCAGTTGACACTGCTGAGACCTCCAATTCCTTGTTCACGGTTGATGATGGTAGCTCATACCATGCTAAGTTTTCTGATGGAGCTGGCTGCTGCTGCCCTGGCTGCTGCTGCCCTTGCTGCTGCTGCTGCCGGCGAGGTTGTGTGTTGCTTCTGCTGCGATCCGTGTTCTTGGGGCCGAATCTACCGCGTAAAATACGCTTCGGTGGTTTATCGCTGCGTGTGCTGGCGCCTCCCGGGCTGGCCGCCTCTGCACGTTCGGTGCTAGAGCTGCTGCTGTGTTTGCTGCTGAGGTTGTTCTTGTTTGGGCCTGTTCTTCCCACTCGACTGAGCGCGACAACCGCTAGACCTGTGCATTGCACATCTGATTTAATTCTGGCATGTGGTCTAGCAACAAAACTGGTAAGTGCTGCTCCACTGCTGCTGATGGGAGTGTTACTCATGCTGTTGGGACCAAACGCGCAGCTGGCTCTGGCGGGCAGTCGGGCGGAAGCACCCGAAATAGCACCAGCATTTCGCATTTTTGATTGTGCGTGGCTCGATAAGTTGAGGTTGACCAAATCCGCGGACTGCAGGTGCCTTCAGGTGTGGATGCTGATCAGTAAGGGCCGTGAAGTGGCTGCGAACTCATGGCCTGGTGCTTCAACACAACGCGTATTAGTCAACATAGGATGCAGTCAACCAATGGCGGTAATCACTATAAAACAGCACTATTGAATTCCGACACGAACAACACCGCCACAGTGCGATAACTGCCCAGCCAGTGCTGTCAAACGCACATACATGTGCAACGAAGATTATCTAGAGCTGCCAAAGCATTAGAAGGACGCAGTGCGTTAACGACACGCAGGACAGAAAGTGGCGCGCTAACGTGTATTGTCATACTGCTGTGCAGGACTGCCTAGTCCCTCAACACAGCCGTACAGCTTCCAAATAATCATTTATGACATATTGAGCTGTATGACTTTAAGTCGTCAGTCGCGGGCCTTGTACTCAGCTAATCGGTCTGCTGCATGCCATGACGTCTCAAGCTCATATCGTTGTCTGCACAGTTCTGATCACGGCTTGAGCAACTTTCCACGTTGCTATTGACGTCGCAACTTGCATCATTAGCTGAGTAGGTGTTAGCCGGAGCCGGTTGGACGTATCTGCTGCCAACGTCCAGGCCCCCATGCCACACTGTTGCATGAGCTCAACTCCACACCGTGCTGCGAAAGTACCCTCGGGCAGATAAATGATGTACCACCAGAAATAGACCAGAACCGTCTGATAACGAGGTAGGTTCACCCCAGGAGTGGTGCTAACTGCAGGAACTCTCAAGCTGTGAGTTGTTCCTGCAATTCGGGTGTGGTGCAACTGGGCCACGCAGTGGTTCAAGCTGACAGACGCCGCTGCTGCTGTACATGGTGTAGATTGGCGTGCATCGAAGACTATGCCCAAGTCAGTACTATCAGCTTGAGCAGCGGCAGCAGCGTTAGCAGCAAGAGTGGCTCAGATCTGACCCAACACCAGCACAAGCAGCAGCAGCAACAGCAGCAGCAGCGGCAGCCACACCACCAGCAGCGTTCCTCAACTCAAAGCCTTGGCAGCAGCAATGCATCCACCCGAATCGCAAGGAGCACCAGATGATGGCAGGGCAGCAAGGACCACCAAACCCTCACAGCCGGTTTCTGTGAGGTGGCAAAGAGGCACGTGGTTCGGCAACATAAATCACCAAGGCAAAACCCTGTACCTGCCTCGACGGACGACATTCGAAATGGCTGCAGCAGATGCAGATAGGTGGGACAACCATGGAACTGGATTAGCATGAGCACAGTTGAGCGCCCGTTGGCCATGCTGATCAAGTACTGATTACGGACTAGCACATATTTTCGAACCAGAACTAGCACATAATTTTGAATTAGAACTAGCACATATTTTCGAACTAGAACTAGCACATATTTTCGAAGTAGAACTAGCACATAATTTCATATCTCGTGTGTACCTTTGCATCTTATGCACTTGTCACGCATTTGTCAGTTTATCACTCCGCAGTCACCGGAGCTGACAAACACACCTACACGTACTGGGGTCCACTATTTAACTCAAGTCACCACAATGATTTGCCTGGTGTCACACCACCAAATCTCCATCATAACAAACAAAGAAAAGAACAAGCTTGCCATTAGATGTGTCTGCTGCCTGTAGGATGATCTACCTGATCAAGGGGCCCAACGCACCCAACAACGGCACACTTACTGCTGAAGACAAAGCTGCACTTGATGGCAGGACAGTTGAAGAGGTGCTGGCTGACATCAAGTCAACGGGGGGCCAGGCTTTCTCCAAGGGAAGCAGTGCCTACAGAGGAGTCAACTGGGACAAGAGTTGCAGTAAATGGCGATGTCGAATCCACAATGCCCAGACCAACAAACGAATGTGCATTGGTATTTTTGAATCTGAAGAGGACGCTGCCTTGGCTTATGATAAAGCTGCAATACGATATCAGGGCAGGTGAGCATGTTGATGACATACCGCAGCTCCACATACCTTACTCTATATCAGATATTTGATGCCCAACAGCACACCAATCTCATCGCGGCAGTCTGTTTGAATAACATTTGTAAGCGGCCCAGTGTGAGTCTGTGAGGAATACTGTAAGTGATTTAAGCATGACCATCCACTGCCCGTGGGGTCGCGCACTCCAGTGCAGCAATCTACTTGAAGAACCAACAAGAAAGCTTTCACAACTTGCATGGTTGCGCTTGTATTCAAGCCGGCCCGCCAACCAAAAAAGTGATCTCTGTGAATTCTTGTGGTCACAAGTTGAGACTGGGAATCATGTATGCGTCATGATGCTTTTGACTGCAGCAAGGCACGACTGAACTTCCCTGAGCGCTTTGCGGCGAAGGTCCCTGCAGCAGCAGCAGCAGCAGCAGCACCGTTGAAACCACCATCACCTGCAGCAGCAGCGATGGCGGCAGCAGCAGCAGCAACTCATCACAACCCACCACAGCAGCAGCAAGCAGGGCCGCCCTCAACATCACCAACAGCAGATCCGATTGTTGGATCGACCCAACCACCACCACCAGCAGCAGCTGCTGCTGCTCACCCAATGCCCAAACCCAAGCAGCGCACATCACGCCAGCAGCAGCAGCAGCAGAAGTCCATAGTTCCTGCAGCAGCAAGTACTGCCACTGCAGTCGAAGATCGTCAGATCAGCGATTGGTGGGAAGACTCTGATGAAGATCTGTATTCTGACAGTATTGAAGATTTGGGCCGAGCTTGTGGCAATGATTGGTTTGCTGCTGTTACCGCAGCAGTAGCAGCAGCACAGCAGCAGGGTTTGCTTGCAGCACCAGCAGCAGCAGGGACGTTGCAGGAGCAGCAGGGGCTGCATGTTCAGGAGCCTAGTGATGCTGTGCGTCAGCAAATGACAGCAGCAGCAGCAGCAGCAGCAGCAGCAGCAGATGGTAATGATGTTGTCGATGACGTCATCACAGATCCTGGCCCAGCAGCAGTAGCACCACCACCAGCAGATACAGCAGCTGGTGCAGGCAACACAACACATCAGTTTGCAGCTATCATTCATTCCCAAGCGTATGATCCAACCAAACACAGCTCAGAGCACCTCAAGCTTGCACTGGCAGCAGCTGCTGCTGCGGTAGCAGCAGGTCGGGTTGGCAGTGCTGCTACTGCAGCAGCGGCAGCAGCATTTCCTGATCAGCAGCACTTGTGTTGCATTATAGAAGATGTGATTGCTGAGCTGTACAGCAAATGCAGGAAGGCAGATGTTATGCAAGCTATTCTTGCTGCTGCTGCTCGCCCGGCAGCAGCAGCAGCAGTAGGTTATACTGGTGCACAGGCCAGTGGTGATGCAGCAGCTGCCCCTCCTGGCGCTGCTGCTGCTACTGCTGCCGGAGCTGGCCCTTGGAGGAGCAGATCTGTTTGGAGAGGCCAGCGAGATCAGCTCAAGCAGCAGCGACAGCAACAGCAGCAGCAGCAGCATGGGTGCAAGGATACTAGCACTGCTGCCACTGCAGCAGCAGCGGCAGGCGGTGTGATTGCCGGAACACAGCCTGAAGGAGTTCCTGCAGAAAGTGGTGCTGCTGTCAAAGCAGTGATACAGGACGCAACAGGTGGCAGCAGTAACTCAGCAGCAGCAGCAGCAACAGCAGCACCTGGCATCATCAGTGACAAGGCACATGAAGGTACAGTTATGCCTGATGCTGCTGCAGCTGGACAGGAAGTGGGTAGCAACCCCGCCGCAGAAGCAGAAAGCACAGCACTACCTGCAGCAGCAGCTGCTGCTGATTGTGGTGAGTCATCAGCAAATGCTGCTGCTGCTGCTGCCGCCAAGAATCCAGCAGTACCAGCAGCAAGTAGCGGCCCCACTGTTATACCTGCTGCTGCTGCCACTGCTGCATTAGGTACTAGCACAGCAGCAAAGGCAGCACCCCCGATGCTGCTGCCAACTGCTGCTGCTTTGGCAGCAGTGGCAGCAGCGGACAACAGCAACACACCAGATGATGTTGCTGTTTACAAAGCTGTTGCCATCGGACCATTGAAGGCGCTGTTTGTCAGGCCTGAAGCCACATCAACAGTGCAACAGATGGTCAACCAATGGGAGCCACTGCCAGGTCTGCTGTGTTGCTTTCAGCTTTGTAGATTTAAATTCTCATGCTTACCTTTTATTGGTTGCATAATTGCCACGCATGTGGCACATGTCTGCATTAGCAGCACAAGAACCAAGCGACGGCAGCAGCAGCAGCAGCAGCACAGTTGATGGTTTGATGTTCAGGGCTGTTGCAATCGGAACGTTGAAGGTGCTGTTTCTTCGGCCTGAAGCCACAGCAGCAGTGCAACACATGGTCAACAAATGTGAGCCAATGCCAGGTCTGCTGGGTTGCTTTATAGCTTTATCATGTTTGCCTTTGGATTGGCTGCACATTTTGCATATGTCTGGCATGCTTCTGCGATCCTAAATGGATTCTACTATTTTTTATTCAAGACGTCTCAATGCAAAAACCGTGTGACATTGCTGTACATAGCAGTATGTGGGCGCATCAATAAACAGTACAACAGATATTCAACAATTGGGAGCTGTTGTCAGGTCTGCTGTGATGACTTTTAGCTTTCTCGTGTTTACCTTCGTCTCTGCAGCACGCTTCGCGCGCACCTGGCTCTCTTCTGGCGATGCTGCATGGAGCTGAAACTATTTGGTTGACGCGACAGGGTCGTATCCTGAACATTGTGGTGTTTACAGGCGTAGACTATGAGCCTGTTGGTAGTGAGGATGACGAAATATTTTATGCTGATGACGACTACACATCAGAGGACTTTTCAGCAAGCGAAACAGATGATGATGATGCTGACGATTTGCTGATGGCTGTTGATCAGGGCCCTGCAGCAGCAGCAGCAGCAGCACCGGCAGCCGCAGCAGCAGGGGTTGCTGGGGGTTCTGCTGTTGGCAAACCTCCTATAACAACTGCAAATCCGACAGCAGCAGCAGCAGCAACGGCAGTAAGTGCAGTGCCCATGGATACCGCTGCTGCTGCTGCTGCCGCTGGTGGCATCAGCAGCAGCAACCTGACTCTGGAGCAGCTAAAACAAGCTGCTTTGCAAGCAGCAGCAGCTGCTGCTGCAGCGCCCGCTGATGCTGCCCTGCAGGCAGCAGCACTGGCAGCAGCGCAGGCGGCAGCAGCAGCAGCAGCACCGATCGGTGATAATTATGATCCTGATTTCCACACAATGATGAATCTATGTGTTACTCAGGAAGAAGTAGATTTTCTAATTGAGGCGTTAGAGCATATTGGGTTCACAGGGGAGCAGGAGATAGAGGTTGAGATCGATGATGACAGCGCTGCTGCTGCTGCTGGTGTGCCGGCAGCAGTAGCAGCAGGAGATGTGGTTATGACAAATGCTGATCAGCCTGAGCAGCAGCAGCAGCAGCAGCAGCAGGTGGGGACTACTGAATCACCACCATCAGCAGCAGCAGCAGCAGCAGCAGCACAGCATGGGGGTGGCAGCAGCAACAGCAGCAAGGCCAAGAAAACAGTCAAGAAGACAGTTCCTGTTCCAGTCAGGGATTACATGTCAGTCAACACTTGGGCTGGTTTTCTCAGCAAGTACCGAGTACAGCAGCTCGAGTTGCTTCAACAGGAGGCTGCTGCTGCTGCCGAACTGGCCCAGCAGCAGCAGCAGCAGCGTGACGATCAGCAGCAGTACTTTGGGTTGTTAAACTACAGTGACATAAGCAGTGAAGAAGAAGAAGAAAACGAGCCCGATTGGGCGGCCCAGAAGCTGGCAGCAGCAGCAGCGGCGGCAGCAGCGGAAGGTGCAGATGGCAGCGGTGCTGCTGCTGCATTCGCTGCTGCTGCCGCTGCTGCTGGGCCAGCAGCGGAAGGTAGTATGGTGGATGTTCTGGGTATCAGTAGGAAGGGCTGGCAAGCGCGAGACAATGCGCCAACAGGTCAAGCTAGAAGCAGGAGGTAACCATTCTGTAGAGCAGTTCCAGCAGGGCATGGGATTAAATAACTTTAGGGTGTTTGCGCTCCTGTTTGAGGCACTGCAGTGTTATAGGCCATGGCACAGCCGCTGGTTCTTAGCAGATTGCAATCAAAGCTTGGTATATTGGGCTGGGACAGCAAGTGGATGCGCCAACAGATCAAGCTAGAAGCAGAAGGTACGCACGCTATCTTGTGTGTGTGATTTTGCTTGTAATGGCGGCAGTGTGGTTGTCGTCGCGGTCCGGATGGATCTTGGTATGTTTGGCCTGATCAGGCCTCATGAGGCATTACATGCTGCTATAAGCCATGGCGCAGCCGATGGTTCTTAGTAGATTGCAATTAGCTTAGTATATTGGGCTAGAAACAGCGAGTGTGATGCACCGCAGAAGGTGAGCTCGTTGTTGTGTGCGTGTGTGTTTGTGGGGGGGGGGGGGGGGGAGAAATCACGGGATGAGTAATGTGTTTCAGGCTCCTGCGCCCGCTGCGTGCCCAACTTCGATCCACAAGCACGTATTCCAATTAACTGTCGTATGCTTTCGCTATGCATTGCTCCAGTATCTAGGTTCTACCAAAAAAGGCTCTGTACAGCACCATGTGATTTGGTGCCTGTTTACTGGTACTGGAAGGCACTTCATTGGCTTTGCCTCTGTGGTGTTGTCTTGCTGAAGACGTTTAGCTTGATGACGATGTTACTGCAGGACTTTGAGGGAGGCTATCTCTGGAGACTACCATATCCCTTAAGAAGTGTGTTTCAGGCTCCCGCGCCTGCTGTGTGTCCGACTTCGAACCACCTGTCAAGCTGATTTTGCATTGTCCCAACCTTTCCGTTTGCCATGTGTTGCTTTAGCACTACGTTTTTCCTCGCGTGCTTTGCCAATTCCAAACAGCCACATTGAAACTTTACGTTGAATACAGTATGCATGTCTGTTACTGCAGGTCTTTGAGGGAGGCTGTGTCTGGAGATTTCCACCGCAATCAGATTCCACAACTGGATGTGCCACTCACAGGGAATATTCTGGTAAGAACTACACAATAGCTTGCTTTTAAACAGTAGCTTGCTTTACAATCCAGCTTGCTGTCATAAGCTGGCTTGCTTTCGCACACTAGCTTGCAACAAGGGCGTCTCTGGTGGCGGTCTTCAATACCAAAGCAGATACCGCGTAATGCATATGAAATAACTGCTGCTGTCAGGCTGAGCCTCAATGGGTGACTGACTGAAAGCATAAATGAACTCCCAGCAGCGCTTTCAATAGAGCGCTAGCGTAAGTCGACGGAGGGGAATGTGTGTGCCAAGCTTCACCCATACGACTCCACCTACCGTATACTCATCTTGATGGGTATGTTATCTGCCGCGATGGCAGCAGTGCCGGGTGCACTGATGATGCTGTGACTGCTGGGTATAGTAACCCAGACTAAACAACTTGCACTGCTGCTGCTGCTGCTGCTGCTGCAGCGTGATACTATTGCTGCCTTGAATGCTGTCATTGCTGAGGGTGATGCAGATCACATACCCAGCCACTTTCGAGCATGGAGGATTGCCAAGCTGGCAAAGCGCTTATGGTGAGTTGAGTCCCCTTCTGGTCATGGCTATTCGACTTCATGCAGTCATGTGAGCCATATGCAACTCCAGGTGCAACAGCTGAATATAAACCCTTCGTCTGAGTCCAAGCCTTGCTAAGTGCTTTTGGTGAATACACATATAATCCTCGGGCCAACCTCGCCCCAGCAGCAGCAGCAGCAGTAGCTTGCGTGTGCATCTGCCACTACCGGGCATGGAGGATTGCCAAGCTGGCAAAACGCTTGTGGTGAGTTTGCTTATGGTTTTTTGTTCTGAGTTGTTACATATGAGAGTTTCTGAAGCTTATGAAGCCACGCTACAGGGCCAACCCCCGCCAATATGCTCTTGGTTTAATCGACTTCATTCAGTCATGTTTGTGAGCCATATGCAACTTCTGGCGCAGCTGAACATCAACCCTTCATCTGAGTCCCAATGACTGACATGTCGAGTGTTTGGTGAATCTCACCAAGCCCGCCTGTATTTTTTGCTGTTTCTGTTTGTTGCAGTCCTAATCTTCCACTAGATGCCCTAAGCAAGCTCCCCCGTCCCGCTGAAGGTGACTACTGCCCTGTGGTACTCCGAGTCCCACCCCCCGACCCCACCACCCCCGCCCAAGCAGCAGCAGCAGCCGCTGCCGAGGTGGCAGCAGCGCACATCCCCAGCCTAGCCGATCACTTTGATCCGATTAATCGACTACCACCGCAAGTGGTAACACTCCATGGCTGCAGCTATCGAGGGCAGAAAGCTGTTGCACGCCGTGCTACTGCTGTGGCAGCAGCTGCTGCCGCTGCTGCCGGGGACGGCTTGGGTGCAAGCAAACTGGTTACTGCTGGAGCTGAACCGTTAGTTAGTGTGTCAAAACCGTTAGGTTGGAGAGATGCAATGAGGCCTGGTACTGGGTGGCCTGCTGCTGCTGCTGGGAATCAGCTGGCAGCAGCAGCAGCAGGGGAGAAGGCGACAGGTAGTCCTCGAGCACCAGCTGCTGCTGCTGCTGCACCGGTAACTGGCAGCAGCAGTCTGAGCTTTGTATTTGGGCAGACAGCACCACATCCACCTACAGCGGCAGCAGCAGCAGCAGGAGTAGCAGCAAAGTTGATCGCAGACCCTTTCGGTTCTGCTGCTGATGCCACCAGTGCTGCTGCTGCCAATCCTGGCAGCAATGGAGCAGCAGCAGCAGCTGTGCCTGGCAGCAGTGGCGGCAGGCGGAAGGTAACTCCACACAGGCACAAGGTTCCAGCTGCTAGTAGATCTGCTGCTGCTGCTGCTGCTGGCAGCAGCATGCCCGCTGGCAGCAGCAGCAGCAGCATGGGTGCACCCAACCTCGCACCCAATGATACAGCAGCAGAATTTGTAACATATGCAGCATCGGCAGATTATGATCCCTACACGGCCCCATCCCCAACTTCAGCTAGAGTTGCCATTGCTGCTGCTAAAGCTGCTGCTGCTGAAGCAGCGGCAGCAGCAGCAGCAAAGTTTGCCGCACCAACATTCACAGCACACCCAGAAGTCTATCACGCCGCCGATCAGCACCTCAAAACCCTAGATCCGGAGACGGCGGGTGTGGCAGCGGCTGCTGCCAACGCGGCAGCAGCAGCACTGCTTGAACCCCAGCCGATGGATGTAGATTGGGTTTATGATCTGGATCTTGGGGGATCGGGTGGGCCTGGGGTTTTGTGGAGGCCTGCAAGGGAGCAGGTTTTTGCAACATATAGGGAAGTCAAAGAGTCAGCTAAGCTAGCAGCAGCAGCAGCAGCAGCAGGGGAGGAAGATGGAGTATCCTTGCATGATGCGGCCGCCGTTTCTGCTGCTGCTGCTGCTGCTGCTGCTGGCAGCAGTGCTACAGCAGCAGCAGCAGCAGCACAGAGCAAGTTGCCAGGGTACTTGCAGAATAGCACGAGGCCAGATTGGGGTTCGGTTGTGACAGGTTTTGTGAAGGCAGACACTTGCCCACAAATTTCAGCATTTCATGAACAAGAGGCGGGCTTATCCATGCCACGCCCTGTGGCCATCCCTCATTCACTCCATCCCACCACTGCTGCTGCCGCTGCTGCTGCCGCCGCCGCCACTGCTGGCAGCAGCAGCAGCAGCCATCAACCAGGTCACCATCCCCCAGCAGGATCAGAGGCTGATACTGCTAGAATCAGTTTTGGCAAGATAGAACGACAG
>NSMO01014732.1:0-13394 GCA_002588565.1 Coelastrella sp. UTEX B 3026 | reverse complement strand
ATCCACCATCAAGGTCTACTGTACCCGTTGCTGGTGATGGAGTCGGCAGAGTTGACTTGGAACCCATCAGAATACGCTTGGGACCCTCACAGACTTGTAGTAGTACCCAACGACCAGCAGTCATCAGCGGTATCCCTGCATGCAGCTGTAGCAGCAGCTGGGGTAGAGCCGCAGTGTCTTGTAACCCCTGTGCTGGGCTTCGGAGCTGCAAACAACCGGCATGCACCGCCTGGTGCTACTTGCAAGGTGTGTCTGAGTGCCGACTCGGACGTCGGATGTTCTGCTAACATACTATGAACCTTTTTGAGGCCCCTTAGCATCTTCACAGCACTGTGTGACCTGGCAGGATGGATGGAAATGGGTACAGCGGTGCCAGGTCATCTGTCCTGCACCCAGCGTGCTTACTGTACAACACAGAGAACTGCAGCCGCCCTTGATATCATCATTGCCAGCTGTAATACAACACCTTACTGCTTTCAATGCCGCACTGCCCTTGTTGACTGTGGGAGTAACCAACCAGGGGTGTGTTGACTATTCCTGCAGGTTGAAGGATGCTTGCGACAGCTGCAGGATGAGAAGCCTTACTATCAGCGTTTCTTGGTGTGCGAGGACCACATGCGCTGCTTGTCTATCACAGTGGATGGCGTACTCAGCAGATTCTGCCAGCAGTGTGCTAAATTCGAGCCAGTGGAAGCTTTTGACGGCAGTAGAAGGTAAAGCAGTTGCCTGGCTGTGACCCCTGCTGCATGTACAGTAGCTCTAGCAGATGGCCAGACTGTGAGAGTACAGGGCCTATGTTGGGCTAGGCTGCATGTAGAGAAGGTAGCAGAAAGTACAAGGTGTGGGTTATGGGACACGCAAGGGGCCAGCAGTATGTTGTTGCAAATCAATCAGCAGCGCTGTGAGATGACAGGCTTGTGCTTAGTGGCCATGCTTATCAACTGCGTGCAGCCTGGGGCTCAACCAATGCCGCCTGTTGGTGCTCACCTTGGCCCCTTATCAACTATGTGCAGCATCCAGCACCCCTAGGGACCCCAAGCAGTTGTATGCTGTTTGCCACAGTCTGCGCAGCAGCAAGCTTTCAAGGTGCAGGAACCATGCAACCCCTGCAGGATGGGCGCTATGATGCTTCACAAGATTGTCAGCTGTTCCCCAAAGTGCAGTGACAGCTGACATACCTCTTCCTGCTGTTCTTACTGCAGGAGCTGCCGAGAGAGGTTGCAGGAACATAACAAGCGCCGCCGCAAGACCGGGTCAGCCACTCGAGTACTGCGCCGCCATCGCCGCAATGCCAGCAACAGCAAAGCCAGCAGAGCGGAATCAGCTGAAACTGCAGCGAACACACCAGTAACTGAAGCAGCAGCAGGCCTGTCAGGGGCAGGGGCCGTCCAGCGCAGCTGCAGGCCAATGGCAGCCGCAGCAGTAGCTGAAACAGCACCGTCAGTTTCTGGGAGCACTGGCCCTATTGCTGTAGGGCCAGCAGGGGTGATGCAATGCAGCAGTAGATTGCAGCGAAAGTCCAGCAGCATCAGCACTTGCAGCACGGGCAGTGGCAGGCATGCAGCAGGTGGTTTGCCAGGTCAGCATGAAGCAGCTGCAGGAACATGGCCAACTGCAGCAGGCGAGTCAGCAGAAGGTTGCAATCATGACTCAATGCCCGGTTTGGCAGCAGCAGCAGCACTAGCTGATGAACAGCCGCATCAGCCACAACAGCATATGCGTACGCAGCGGAGCCAAGGGTCTAATGACCAGCATATGACTGTTGAACCCTGCTGCAGCCCAAAGCCCCGCACTAGTAACCAACAACAGCAGCAGGAAGTACAGCCAATGCAGCAGATGCAGCCACCTGACCTGCATCAGACCTCGATGGCTGCCTTGGCAAGTTCAGTTGTTACTTGTCTCCTTGACCACAGCGGTGCCGTGTGCAACTCACAAGCAGACTTCATCGTCGCTGAAGCAGCAATGGACATAGACAGTACTGTTCCTGCAGTAGATCAGGCTCTCGCCCAGCTGCCTGCAGCAGGGATAACAGCAGCAGCAGTAGAACAGCCTCCAGATCAGGCTGGCAGTACTACTGCTATGAAGCTGGGCTTGGATCAGCAGCAGCATGACAGCGGGTGCATTGGTCATGCTGCTCAACCCCAGCAGCAGCAGCAGCAGCAGCAGGACCAGCAGCAGTCCGGTGCAGCTGATGTGCTGCTTGATCAGTTGCTGGCAGAAGCAGGGAGCTTGGTACCTGGGCTGCCAGCTAGCCTCGTGCATCCACCCCTGCTGCAGCACCAGCAGCAGCAGCAGCAGCAGCAGCAGCAGCTGGCTAGTTCCCAGGATGCAGCGCCAGGCTGTCAGGGTGCTGTTGCATTGTCCAGCATCTATCCTCATCACAGATCAGGTCTAGGAACAGATATAGATGATAGCGCAGAGGGGTTCCGATACAGTGAGCCGTCCCTGGGGTCTGGAAAGGGGCCTGTGGGGAAGCTTGAGCTGTCTGCTGCAGTTAAGCCACAAACTGCTGACCTGGCAAGCCCGGAGGAGCAGTTGCAGTGTGCAGATGCATTGCATGACGCTGCAATGCACGACACGACCTGGGTTCCAATGCACCAGCAGCAGCAGCAGCAGCAGCAGCAGCAGCAGGAGGAAGTTAGGCAGCAGCAGTACCAGCAGGATCTGCAAGAGCAGCAGCAGCAGCTGCTCGCGCTACAGCAGATGCAACTGGGCTGTGTAACGCAAGATGTTGTCAATGAACAACTCACAGCAGTTGGGCACGATGGTTGCATTGCTGATGATCAATACTCCAAGGTTTGGGATTATACAGCAAATGCGGATCTGGACGAGGCACACATCGATCAGCAGCTACAGCAGCTAATACAAGAAGCACAGCTGCAGATGCTTGTGCCAACAACTTCAACTCCAGCTGCAGCTGCTGCTGCTGCTGTGCCTGCTGCTGTAAGTGAAGCAGCTGCAGGAACATACACTGCTGCTGCACCTGGTGCTGCTGGTGCTGCACATATGGCGGGACTTGATACGGTCAGTCAAGCCATGTATTGGGCAGCAGCGGTTGGCAGCTACCCCAGCAGCGGGAGCAGCAGCGGCATGTCTGCTGCTTCCGCGGCTGCATGGCTTGGTGTTGAAGGCTATCCCCAGAGTTTTGGTCCTATTGGACAATCCACCCACGCATCACAGCAGCAGCCACCTAGTATCTGGCAGCAGCAGCAGCAGGAGGGATGGCTGGATGTGCCAGGTCAGTGTCACTCCTGGATGCAAATGACAGCAGAAGTCGGACAGTCACAGCAGCAACAGGATCCATTGGAAGCTGCTATGCGGATCGCACAAGGTATGGACTGTGAATTAGCAGGCTGCTCTTTTCTGAACCTTGTAAGTGTGCATGTAGACTGGCTGGACTGCAGCCAGGTTGAAAGGTTTTGCTTTTCTTTGGTGCATTAGGGCAAGCACAGTGAGCTCTCCTCTATTAACGCCCCTGTCTGCGTTCCCCACTTGTCATATGAAAGGGAGGGGCATGTTACAAGTATTGCATACTACTGCCCATGCCACCAAATTGTGCAGGTAGCCATCCAACCAACACAAGTCCCTGCTGATTCACTGACAGAGGTCACTGATACTGCCATGCTGACTTCCAGAGTTTGCACGTATCGTATTCAAATTATCACTGCCGGTCGTGCCACTTATTGCAGGCGGAGGCTCAGCAGCCACATATGGCCCCAGTGCAGATACCTCCCTTTGTCTCAGCCTGAAGCTGCAACACCACACCAGCTAAACCCTAAACCCTCATCTTCAATGACTATCTGTGCAATGTGTGTGTCAATGTGCGCAGGCGGAGGCTCAGCAGCCACATACAGCCCCAGTGCAGATACCTCCCTTCGTCTCAGCCTGAAGCTGCACAATGCAACACCAAACCAGCTGAATCCCAATCTGCTGCCCTCTCTCAACACAATGCTGGCAGCAGCGGGGGCAGCAGTGGAGACAGGGTACATGCGGCCTGGATGCGTGCATTTGACTCTACAGCTCAGGATGCAAAACAATCCTGTCAATGCGTCGGTGCAACAGCGGGTTGCTAGCTCTACTGGTGCTGCTGCTGCTGCTGCTGATGGAAGTCCTAATGCAGCAGCAGCAGCAGGAGAGTGTGCAAGTGCAGCAGTGGCAGCAACAGCTGGGGCAAGTGGCAGCAGCACCCCTGCAGCAGCAGCAGCAGTATCTAGGGTTGCTGGAAGTCCCGAGGCAGCAGCAGCAGCAGAAGCGGCAGCAGGAGCGTGTGCAGGTGCAGCAGTGGCAGCAGCAGCAGGTGAATATTCAGCTGGGGCAGGTGGAAGCAGAACCCCTGCAACAGCAGCAGCAGCAGGAGCAGCTGCTGCAGTATCTAGGGTTCTAGCTGGTGTAAGTCCTAAAACCTGGGCGACCACACTGCTGCCTGGTGCTGGCATCAGCAGCAGTGACAGCAGCAAGCAGCAGCATCCATTGTCACTGACTGCTCAGTTGCCGAACGGACAGGTCATATCCAACCGTCATAACTCACACACAGGCAATGCAAGATATGCTGCCGCTGCTGCTGCTGCTGCTGCCAAACCCAACATCAACAGCAGCATGAGCAGCAGCAATGCAGGTCAGGACGATCTCCACCAGCAGCAGCCGCTGCTGCGGCCCCAACTACACAGGGTACTTCCCTGCGTGCT
This sequence comes from Coelastrella sp. UTEX B 3026, assembly GCA_002588565.1. Lineage (NCBI taxonomy): Eukaryota > Viridiplantae > Chlorophyta > Chlorophyceae > Sphaeropleales > Scenedesmaceae > Coelastrella > Coelastrella sp. UTEX B 3026. Next base: position 8,709 of record NSMO01014732.1, on the reverse strand, counting down.
CAACAGCAGCAAAGGTCCGGCAAACACTCCCAGTCTGATCGCGGTTGGCAGCAATTTGACAGCCAGCGGGTGCACACCCTTTGCCAGATCACAGGGCATGTTCCTACCAACAGTAGCTACACCTCTCGCACACAAACAGGCCCAAAATGGTACAACACAGCCTCATATTGAGCATGTACGCTTAGATATCAACAGATTGCCACGGCAGGGTTTAGTCTATGTGGAATTTCAGCAGGGTTCAGTGCTTTCGGAGGCCCGGCCGGTGCTGGTTGTTACACGAAAGGACGTTAGTAAAGAGTTACGAGGGTTGACTAAGCAGGTTTTAGCTGGTGGGGCTCAGCAATTGGAAGCTGAGCGGGTGCTGGTGGACTTTGGGAGACTGTTAGACTTCCAAGTGGTGGCTGAAGCCCATGATGGCAGCAGCGTCGATAAACGGCAGCAGCAGGAAGAGGTTGATAAGCTGCTGTCAGAGTCCAGTGGCAAGCCAAGCGGCATCATCATCAGCAGCGTGGGTGGACGGCAGCAGCGGCAGCGGCAGCAGCAGGCGGAGGTTGATCAGCCACTGTCAGTACCCACAGGCGAGAACCCAGGCAGCAGCGGCAGCATCAGCGGTGTTACGCAATCAAACCTGGCTGCCGCTACAGCTGCTGTCCCCGCTGGTACTTCCAGGACAGCAGCACCAAGCAGTCATAGCAGCAGCGTCTACAGCAGTAATAGCAGCAGCAGCATCAGCGGTGTTACGCAATCAAACCTGGCTGCCGCCACAGCTACTGTCCCCGCTGGTATGTCAAGGACAGCAGCACCAAGCAGTCATGGCAGCCTGCATTTCAGGCAGGCAGCAGACCTGGTAGCAGCAGCAGCAAAGTGCAACTCTGGGAGTTCCGACAGTGCTAGCGCTGACATGCAAAGGACACCAAAAACGGGCAGCAGCAGCAGCAGCAGCGGTGCTAAAGCTGACATGCAAAGGACACCAGGAACGGGCAGCAGCAGCGGCAGCAGCAGCAGCAGCGGCAGCAGCAGCAGCAGCGGCAGCAGCAGCAGCAGCGGTGGCTGCAGCCCAGGGACCAAGCGATCCTTTCTTAAGCGGCTGGGATTCAGCTCAAAGCACGAGTCACACGACCGCACCACGTCGCCTGTCACCAGCAGCAGCAGCAGCACCAGCACCAGCAGCAGCGGTAGATCTAGCAGCAAACTGTCTGCAGCTACCAAGCGGTTTAAGGATAACTTAGGTCACTTGGTCAGGCGAAGCAAGACCTTCAACTTTGGGCATCAGGGGCGCTGTAGTACACTGAGGACTGAAAGTTCACAGTCAAGTTCACAGTCTTGTTCGCAGCAGAGCACTGGGAACTCTGCTGTGAACTTTGGCACGGCTGCTGATGTGGCAACAACACAGCGTAGGGCGGTATCTTTGGACTTAGGCAGAAGGAGTAAACATTCTGCAGGAATGCATGCTTCCGGTGCTGCTGGCAGCAGCAGCAGCGGTGGCTGCAACAGCCATGGCAGCAGCTTTGCTAGCAGTGGCAGCAGCGGCAGCAGCAGGTCGATGAAGCTTGAACAGGTGGAACATCAGCTGGACCGAGTAGAGCAGCGCATCCTTCACCAACAGCTGCAGCAGCAACATGAACAGCAGCACCAGCAGCAGCGTCAACAGCAGCACCAGCAAGAGCAGCAAGAGCAGCAGCAGAAGGAAGATCAACAGAAGCTAGATTCGGATCAACAATGCCACCCACCAGCAGCTGAGCCAAATGACAGCAGCAGCAGCAGCAACGGCGGATTGGACTGCGGCAGCAGCCGTGAGGCAGAATCAGCTGACGAGCAGCAGCAGCAGCAGCATAAGGCAGGGGCTGATCTGGGAGCAGTAGTCATCAAACAGCATCCTTTCCTGACCCTGGATTATAAGGCAACCATGACGTAAGTGCTGACTTTGGGTGGTATCAGTCCACTTGTTCGTTTTCAAAAAGCAGCCGCTTGCTTTCTATCATTGCTTGTAACTTGTCTGCAACCGCAGCAGCGGCGGCAGCAAGTATACAAGCTGGACCTTCCAAGATCGCACTCGTGGATAAACTGCTTTGTACGTCATCTGTTCTTGCTGCTTTTGCCACCACCACCGCTGCTGCTGCTGCTGCTGCTGCTGCCACAATGCAGTGCCATCGGCATCCGCCTGTTACGTTATTTCCTGGATAAGGGCAGCCCAGCCTGTTGTCAACTTGTGTTAGACATCTTACTAACACACACGGCGCCCGTAGCGTCATTTGCAGCCATAGCAGCAGGCATTGAAGAAAGTAACAAACTTAACATGTTACATCGTGCCGTGCGGTCCGGCAGTATCCCAACAGTCACAGCGGTTCTCAGTTGGGGCACGCAGCACAGTTATAAAATGCGATGGGACGCAGCGGGGCCCCTGGGCCTCTCGCCATTGCATTTAGCTGCCTTGATCGCCGGCAGCAGCAGCAGCAGCAGGGGATTGGCCGCCGTGATTTTGCGATCCCGGCCGTCGCTAGCGACGCTATGGTTCGGGTGCAAAGCCGATGACGGATCAGCTCCTGCCTTGTATGCAAGCAAATTGGGGCTCGGAGATTTGAATCGGTTGGCTCATGGCTTGCTGCTTGATTGGCAGCAGCAGCAGCAGCAGCAGCAGCAGCAGCGGCGGGGTGGAGCAGCAGGCCCTTCAGTAGACATACAAAAAGGAACGAAGGGACTGCAGCAGCAGCAGCAGGGTGACAGCGGCTTTGTGGCTAAGTCTAGTTTGAGGTCAAGCAGCAGCAGTAGCAGGGGTGCCGGTCTAGGTCCAGGTGTTGCTGTCACAGTAGCTGCTGACAGCACAGCAGCAGCAGCAGCAGCAGCAGGAAGGTATGCTGCTGCTTTGAGCAGTAATCGCAGTAACCGCAGCAGCAGCAGCCAACTTGGGATCACAGACCCCCCCAATCCTGACCCAATCGTGGCAATGCAGAATTGCCAGTACAACCACCAGACTGAACACCGGCCCAGCACAATGGATCACGTGATCAGCAGCAGCAGCAGCAGCAGCAGCAACACGGCACTTCTTAGCTGCTTAGCTGATCTAGCCGCATCTGCATCAGCTGACTGTTTGAATACCATTAGCCGCCAGTTAGCTCAATCTCCTCAGCTCAGATCGAACATATATTTGGTACTGATGCTTGTACAAGCTTTATTTGTACTGCTGCTGGTTACAGCAGTACTACGAGCATCAGCTTGGGCGCTTGCTACTGCTGCATTTGGCATATGGGGCGTATCTAGTGTTCAACAGCTGCTCAAAACATTAGATCTAATAGCATTCAGTAGCAGCAGCAGTAACAGTAGGAAGGTTCAAGTTAAACAGCAGTTGAGACAGTTAGATGGGCATATCGTGAAGCAAAAGGTGCAGCAGATAGTTAGCAACGCAGTAAGGCCGTTGAGTGTTTGTTATAACAAATGGACGATGGTGTTTGATGATCATGAATTGGAGGCCAAATACTGCAAGGTGGGTGTACTCTGTTTACCATGGTTTCACTCTGCTATTCCTCTGTTTCTATTTGAAATTTACTCTGCTTTCACTCTAATTTCAATCTGGTGTCTCCTGAATTTACTCTGGTTTCATGCTGCTTTCACTCTGTTCTGATTCTGCTTTTAACCTGGTTTCACTCTGGTTTCATCAAGGCTGTACTCGGGCTTTACTCTGTTTCATCCAGGGTTTGCACTACTATTGGGTGTATTCCCTCGTGGCGACCAACGCACGAGGCCGATGGGTGCAGGTCATAGCAAATGGACGCTGGTGTTTGATGATCATAAATTGGAGGCCACATTCTGCCAGGTGGATGTACTCTGGTTTTGTTCTTGTTCCAGTCTGCTTTTACTCTGTTTTTATTCTGCTCATATTCTGGTTTTACTCTGGTTTCATCCAGGTTTGCTGTACTATTGGGCGTTTTCTCTTGTGGCCACCAACGCTACGAGGCCGTTGAGCGTTGGTTGTAGCAAATGGACGTTGGTGTTTGAAGATCGTGATTTGGAGGCCAAATACTGCAAGGTGGGTGTACTCTGCTTACCATGGTTTCACTCTGCTATTCCTCTGTTTCTATTTATAATTTACTCTGCTTTCACTCTAATTTCAATCTGGTTTCTTCTGAATTTACTCTGGTTTCATGCTGCTTTCACTCTGTTCTGATACTGCTTTTAACCTGGTTTCACTCTGGTTTCCTCCTGGCTGTACTCGGGCTTTACTCTGTTTCATCCAGGGTTTGCTATTATTGAGTGTTATCTCTTGTGGCCACCAACGCTACGAGGCCGATGAGTGTTGGTTATAACATAATGGACGTTGGTGTTTGATGATCGTGATCTAAAGGCCAAATACTGCAAGGTGGGTGACGCTGGGTTGACTCTGGTTTGACTCTGGGTTGACTCTGGGTTGACTCTGGTTTCTCCTGGTTTGATAACTCTGGTTCTATTCTGCTTATATTTTGGCTTGTTCTGGTGTCTCCTGAATGTACTCTGGTTTCTCCTGGTTTCATTTCAACTTTGTTTCTGGTTTTATCTTGGTTTCACTCCGCTTTTACTCTGGTTGTACCCTGGTTGTACTCTGGCCTCACTCTGCTTGGCCTCAAAATGTCGGCCTGGATGTGCACTGCTATTTGGCTCCGGGGGGGGGGGGGTTGTTCGATCTGTGCTGTTGCCTGCAGGCCCTAGCAGCAGCAGCAGCGGCAGCAGTCACCAGGCAACAATGATAGGCCAGAATATATACTCCTAAGCATCGACCCTCACTCATGTTGGCCTTGATCTGCAATGCTATTTGGCTCATGGGGGGGTGTTCGACCTGTGCTGTTGCCTGCAGGTCCTAGCGGCAGCGGCAGCAGCAGCAGCCATGCAACAATGATAGGCCAGTAACAATACTCCTAAGCATCGACCCTCAGTCATGTTGTATTAAATCTCCAATGCTATTTGGCTCATGGACTGTGTATCCTATTTGTGCTGTTGCATGCAGGCCCTAGCAGCAGCGGCGGCAGCAGCAGCCAAGCAACAATGCTAGGCCAGTGATAATAAACTTAAGCATCGACCCTCAGTCACGTTTGATTAGATCTCCAATGCTAATTGGCTCATGGACTGTATATCCTAACTGTGCTGTTGCCTGCAGGTCCCAGCAGCAGCAGCGGCAGCAGTCGCCAGGCAACAATACTAGGCCAGCATCATTCTCTGATTTCTGACCCCGGGTCACGTTTATTGTCTCTTCAGTTTGGCTCATGGGTTGTTTATGCAATTGTGCTGTTGCATGCAGCGTTAATCATCTTGCTGCCACTGCTGTCACGCATTGCCAGCACCACTAGCAGCAGCAGCAGCAGCCAGGCAACAATGCCAGGCCAGCGGTATCCCGAAAATCGATCCCGGTTTACGTTAACTTCCCAAATCTCAATCTTCAATGCTATTTGGCTCATGCATTGTGCATTCTTCCTCTGCTGTTGCATGCAGGTCCTAGCAGATACCCGTGGGTACGCTGATGCTGCCGCTGCAACAGTCACCGAAGCATTAATCGTCTTGCTGTCACGCATTGCCAGCACCACAACCATCTGTAGCAGCAGCAGCAGCAGCCAGGCAACAATGCTGGGCCAGCATCATTATGCAATGGTTGCCCTCTGCAATGCTCTTTGGCTCATGGATTGTGTACTCTTCCTCGGCTGTTGCATGCAGGTCCTAGCAGATACCCGTGGACATGCTGATGCTGCCGCTGCAACAGCCATCAAAGCATTTATCATCCTGCTGCCGCTGCTGTCACGCATTTTGAGCAGCAGCAGCACCAGCGCAGCGTCACAGCAGCAACGTCAGCGTTGGTCCCTAACACCCGGTTACCAGTTAGCCGGGGTGACAGCATGCAGCCTACCTCTCATAGGTGCTTTACTCAGCCCTACTAGATACCATCTGATCAGAGATAGCTTGCTGGCTCTAACGCAAACACTGCTGCTGCTCATGCTGCGGCAGCAGCTGCTGCCAGCAGCAGCAGCAGCGGAGCGTGCACCGTGGTTTTACAGTGTGGTCGGGGCCCTGCTGCTGCTGCTGTTTAGGCAACGGTTCTGTTGGGCGGTTTGGCAGGCTGCATTTGCTGTTGCAGTATGTGCAGCGCTGTTGATCGCACAGGGTGTTGAGACTGCTGCTGCTGCTGGGGCTAGCAGCAGCAGCAGTGCGGGTTGGTGGTGGCTGGACCCAGGGTCCTGGATGCTGCTGCTGCCTGCATCTGTGCTGCTGCTGATCTACATCAGGGAACGTATTGACAGGTGAATGCTTATCACTCTGCAAAAGAATTGATTCAAAATTGTTGACTGCTGTTCTGGTTTTGGAGAATCAGTCATTGCAGCAATGTGTCTCGTAGTTTTGCTCTCTGTATATGCCTTATGCTGCTGCTCATATATGTCAGGGTGCGTACCGACAGGTGAGGTCTGATCATCATCATCATCAACATCATCATTACAAGCATTTCCAGTAAGAATGTGGCAACACCAGTGTACACATTCCCTTGTGGTGGGGAAAACATCATAACTCAACTACAGAGAGATCTGCATGCCCGCAGAAAACAAGCAGCAGGTCTTATCACTCTGCAAAAATATCTTGAATCTCAAGAACAGCAAGCTTGCTGTTGTTCCTTTAGAACAAACCAGTTGGCGCAACAATGTTGCCTCATGGTTTATGTTCATGGATGTCTGGGCTCTGACATGTTGATGACGCGCTTGTACCGTGTCTCTTATGGCTGCTGTTCATCAGAACCGCTGCTGCTGCTAACACTTTGCTGCTGCTGCTGCCGCCGTTGCTGCTGCTGCTGCTGCAGGAGTATGTTCCTTGCTGCTCGTCACAGCAGCAAGTTACTAAGACTCAAGCAAGCATGAAGAGCGAATGCAGCCAATAAGCTAATGATGCACGGAGTTCTTCTATGGGCCTTTCCTACTCGGCAGTCTTATAGGCGCCTGCCTGGTGAATTGCTCACAGGGTCAGACCTGTTGCTGAGTGCATTGCTAGACTGTCTGCATGGACGTACAGAGGCTTAACGGTCCAAGGTACTGACAAGAGTGTGTTGTCGTGGAAATGAACGATGATGAATATGGTGATGTACTATGTTGTGGTGTGTTTAAGCGCGCTTTTCCAAAGGCGTTGGTGTTATTGTAATTATCATGAGGCAAGGATATATGCAGCAGACTACATACAGTCATCATCTTGGGCATTGGCTAGTATATCGGACTGCAAACTGGGTTGTTTGGTTAGCAGTTTTCAGCAGCAGTAATAGCATTATTTCAATTGGTTTGCTGCTTGCTATTGCTTTCCTATTGGGTGTGGAGAGTACCATGCTAGATGGTGAGGTGATAACTGTAACTTCTCTCTCCCTCTCTCTATTTGTTGCCATTTTGGTTGTGGAGTTGATGTTCAGCACCTGAAATGCTTTCTATTTCTTTTTGCAAGCGACAATGGTCGCTACACTGCACTATGTAGTATGCTTTGCATGTGGAGGTTTGCATGGGTGTGTTTTGCAACTGAGGTGGCATGAAACAGGTGTGCTTAGGGTGTTCACAATCATCAATGGGCCAAGGATAAGTGCAGACGGTCTATACCATCACAATTTTGAGCATGTTATAACATGTTATATCGCCAGATTGGACTTGAGTCTAGCCAGTTGAATAGCGGCTTCAAGCGGCAAGTCTCTGGTTGATCCCCCAACTTCAGGGCGGGTTGTGAGTACTACTGCAGTCCAAAGGCTTGAATCTGCAAAAGACATTGCAATATTTCTAATCCGTGTGTGAAGTCGCTACCACATATCCAAATTGATTTCCATGTGCAGATGTGCAGAATCAACATGTCCTTGTACACAGGCTCGTTTTTCAACCTGGGTGGCAAATTTAAGTGCTTACATTGAGCAAGTAAAGTTTGGCTTGATTGCAGTGACAGGTTCTCGGATGAGAGGCAACCTCAGGTGTGGAGTTGAGGATTTTGAACATTGCGAGAGATGTGCCCTTGGCTAAATTGCGCCATTGTTGGCTGACAACTGACAATGTCATATACCGACTAGTTGGCTTCACGTGTGCGCAAATGTGCATGGATGTTTTGCAAACACCTGCTTCCCAGCCTCAATTTGCTGTTGTTAGAACATCTGCTGTTGATAATGCTGCGAAGGTCTTTGCAGTCCTGCATTGGATGTTGTTTTGTGTTCTAAGGGTCGCCTTGCGTTTGCAGATGTGCATAGGTGTTTCAATTTTTCCTTTCCAGCCGGGACCCCTCACCCAGCTGAGTTCAACACTATTCTGCACTTCATTTTGCTTGCGTATATGTCACGGCTTTGCCTCTGTGCCTTCTTCTCGCCTAAAACGTGTAACATGACTGGTGACTGTGTGGATGTGCATAGGGTTTTTTTCTGACTTCTTTCCAGCCGGGACCGCGCATCCAGCTAAGTGTCTTGACTTGTGTGTTCAATACTGTTTCTGCACTTTTTGTTTTGCTAGTTTATATATGCATGGAAGCGGGATGATCGGTTTTGTTATTATATTCGTCGTATTTACGAAGGCCTGCAACTGTTCGTATATTCTTGGCAAGAGAGAGGCAAGTCACATGTGGGGTACTATTGCCCCGACTCACTAGAGGAGGGGCTAATCAAGCGCTTCGAACACCTGGGACCTGGGGTGCGTAGGGTGGTGTCAGAAGTGGTGGATATGGACGAGTGCTGCATCTCTGGTGCAGCTGCCGCCG
>NSMO01014731.1:0-13398 GCA_002588565.1 Coelastrella sp. UTEX B 3026 | reverse complement strand
TTGGCGTACCACTGCTTGTGCTCCTGATAACAGTGGTGTTCAGCAGATCGATCATGGCCAGACTCAACCACGACTTTTATAAGATACCAGTCGCACCCGGCGCAGTACCACTTCTGGGTGAGTCGTCACGGACAATTCAGCAGTACACCACCACATAACAGACAGAAGTGCTTGTCCCTCCAGGAGGTACTACGTACAGTATTTGGCAGGATCACTCCTCAATAGCTGGAGCCGACCTGCGTGCCAGCAGCATTATGATAGCAGCTGACTTTCATAAAGCCTTCTGTCTCCACCACACCGATGTGGTTTGCCCAGAACTCACATTTAATTGCATTGCACAACGATGTAGCAATTGACTGTCAACATGTTTGCTTAGCAGGGGCAGCTTAGCAGTGTAAAGTACACCACATCCGCTACTGCAGTTGTGTTCTGTGCTTCACAACCTACTGCTGACAGACTCAAGTATTGTTGTTTCTTGTTTCCAGGCCATATACCATTCTACTGGACCTCCAGAGACTTCACAGCCTGGTTCCTCAAGTTCCACAACGACACCAAGTCACCGGTGGTGCGCATTCTAGCACCTCATAAGAAGGTTGTGAGTGTGTCAGACCCAGCAATTGCAGCACAGATCCTAGGTGAGTTCAATGGCAGTGGGTTCGGCTTCTGAGCAGTGGGTTCAGCTTCTGTTGATGTTCATTCCAACAGCAACAGCATTTGCAACCAGTGTTCTGATATACACGTTATCACAGTTGCTGCTGTGCAGCAGCATGCGATCACTTGTACGCCGAGCAGTCCTCCTATGTGACAAGTTCTGCGCCCTCGAGCTGAACGCCGTTGATAGATATGCCCCAGGAGGGAAGCTGTCGTAACCGCGTATCTAATGGGCGTATCTCTTGCACTTGTAGTATGTGTGCACAGCCTTCACTACCACACCAACAAACATACCACAGCTGCAAATAACACAGCTGTGTTTCCTGGATGTGTTTTGCAGCTCGTACTGGTGCAGACAACATTCCCCGCAAGGTTCCCGAGTACAGTGTGTTTGATGATGCCACCGGCTTACACGGCCACCACAGTATACTGACTGAGCAGGATGAGGACATGTGGATTGCCGTGCGCAAGGCACTCTCACCAGCATACACACCGGCAGCAAACAGAGAAAAGTGAGTACACTTGGGCTTGCACCAAAGAAATTGTAGGAGCAAAACATAGCAATCTGATTGTAGTGGTTGGGTAGCAGCAGAAAAGCTATGGTGTGTGCATTAACAGCACCAGCGGCTGCCTGAGCTCTTGAGATAAGAGGGTTCTAGCCGGTATAAGGGTTCAGGGTTCCTAACCAACCCTAAAAAGGACAATGCACGAGGCAGTGTTGAGCAGGGCTGTTTGTAATGGGGTTGCGACAACTGATACAAGCAGTTGCACTGCACGAGTTATACAGCATAGTCCATGCATTCAGCCGCAAGATTTGCGCCCTTGGGCTGTGCATGATCACACGACCACATGGCTTTGTCGGACCACTGCGGCAGCAGCACAAGTTGTCTTGCAAGCAACACCACAGCCCATATTGCCCACATCTTATACTTTGCCATGTGTGCCTGAAAGTATCATATGGATATGCATAGGATATGCATTCCCGTACTCGATCTGATAGTATCTGTGCCTACTGTTCTGCTGCTCCTGTACAGTTATGCTGCTGCACTGAAGGCATACAGCGATGTGGGCCGCCGCATTGCAGCAGCAATTAAGCAGCAAAGCAAAGCAGCACAAAAGGCAGCAGCAGCAGCTCTGGCTCCAGCAGGCGTGGTCAACATGAAGCGCGTCACGGGTGTGGATGCACGAGTTGAGGTGGTGGCAGCAGCAGTAGCAGCAGCAGCAGATGTGCAGATTGATCACCATTTGCTAGGAGCGGCTATCCAGACACAGGTGGGTGGTTGGCAGTGGGTCTGGCTGTTGTGCAAGTAGCATAGATGTTGTAATCGGTGGTGTCTAGTAGTTGATATGCAGCTGACAAGTTACTTGCAGCAGAGTGCAAGCCGTGCCCGCCAGCAAGACTGCGCAGCCTGCCACAACAGCTACGCATGTTTAGCTGAGACGGGTTTTGCATGGCAGTGTTGCCGATGAACCACAAAGATGTGTCAGTGAAGCAGGAGTAGAAGTATGTGTTGGGTGGTGGCCCCTTGCATGTAGCATGCAGCAGTTCGCTTGCCATTCATGTTGCATAAGCTGTTTTTCACTCTTTAATACTTGTGTGCTGTTTCAATGCACACAGGTTGAGGGTCTGTTTGGTATGGAGGCAGGCAAGATTGACTACCTTCAAGTAGCCCACGACATTGAGTTTGCCATTGGTACCGTCCACGACTACCCCTTCCTTCCTTGGAAGATGTTTGTGTACAAGTACATGCCTTGGGCTACAGAGCACGGCAGGAAGCTGTTGGAGGCCAGGCTGAGACTGGGGAATGAGTGCTATGAGCCAATCATGCAGCATGTGGAAAGCTGGTGAGCCCCTGCTGACATAAGCCTGTTTACTGCCAGCAATTACTGGTCATACATAGTGGGCGGCTGCTGGGCAATCACACGAACCCTCATCTGCACCTGCATGTTGACTGCATGTTTGCACACTCGCTTGTCTTCCTGCACAGCAAACCCACCCAAGTGACCTGATCCTGACAGCTTGTTCGCGGCGTGTGGTAGACCCACACACCGGCAAGGCCCCCAACAATACCAACTGCTGGTCACAGCTGCCCGTGTCACCGTAAGCACCTTACCCTTTTGACCTCCAAACCCAGGCTTGTTTACAAAAGAGACTGTGTTGCCCTATGTGTCAGGCAAAAGGACGCGACAGCCACACCCGCTGATCTATGTTGTTGCTTGCTGGCCTGTGTGTGTCTTTATGCAGTGAAAACCCGAGTGACCTGAGTCTGACAGCTTGTCTAAGGCGTCTGGTAGACCCACGCACTGGCAAGGCCCCTCACAGGCACAGGCTACTGGCCGAAGTTGGCAACCAGATCATGGCGCCTGAGACAGCAGCACACACCATCAGCTGGATCCTGTACTGCATAGCTAGACACCCAGAAGCAGAAGCAAAGCTCCTGAAGGTACGCTCCTGATATGTATAAAGAACTGGTTAGTTACATTGTGTTTGCTGCCTTTGTACTGGCGTTGTGGTGTGCATGGTGAAGTTTCAGAGGTTCTTCTGTGTTGCTGATATGTTATGGCTGTTGAGCAGCTCATCTGCACGTGATTGGGCAGCAGTTGTTGAGTCAGTTCAGACAGCAGCACAATATCAGGTGTACTGGACAGCTGCAGACACTCAGAAGCACAGGCAGAGCTTCTCAAGGTTAAGAGTTGTGGTTCCTCGGAGCCTGCTGTATGACTGCAGCTTGCTTGGAGTGTACTGCCGCAGTGATGTAAACTGTTTACAGTGAAATCTAGTTTCTGAAGATGTATGTAATCAGCAGCACACATGGTTAGTGCTCTACACAGCTAGACACCCAACAGGCAAGAGGCAAAGCTCCTGAAGGTATGGTATCTGGCATGTATACACCCGCAATCAAGGGTTGCTCGCAGGCCGAAGGGTCTGCATGGACTCTCTCCCATTCAAACCTCCTGTAATTCAGCTACACCTTTGTAGCCTCTTTTAACTAGCTCCCAAGGCAGCTTACACAAACGTGCTGTCTGTCTGCTTCCTCTTGCTATTTCAGGAGCTGCGTGATGCTGGTCTGCCATGCAATGGTGACCTGGATGCCGCAGTAGCCGTGCTGTCACAGAGCTTTGACCCGCTGAAGGGTTTGCCGTTCCTTGAGGCAGTCATCAACGAGGCCATGAGGTTGTACCCAGCAGGAGCGTCAGCATCACCTAGGTGGGTATTGTGCACCACAAACCCTACACCCCATCGTCATGCTGTCGTTTGAGTATCGGCTGCTCTAGTTGGGTTGTGTATACTCCAGTGCGCTGTGGCAGTCTGGTGTACATTCCCATGAATGTGTCCAAGTCGCTCAGACACTCAGACAGTCATTCAGACACCAGGCAGGCATACGGTTTGTCTGCCTGGTGTGCCTAGACACTGAAGGCATACTGGCGTCTATCATGCGACACACTAACATCCACAATATACGCACGTGAATAACAAGAGTTGCTTGTTATTTGTGTGTCCCACACACTTTGCCAGTCGAAAGATTCGGCCCCTCCCCCAACAAATGAATATCACGGTGCAATACACACAGGTTAACTGAGAAGCCCACACAGATCGGAGACTACCGCCTACCAGCCGGTGTCATTGTCTTCCCCTCTCTCTTCGTTATCAACAACTACAGCAAATCCTGGGGGCCAGACGCCCGCGAGTTCAAACCAGAGCGCTGGGAGGCCCCTGACGCAGCTATTGATCCAGCGAGTGGTGCGGCAAGGTTCTTGCCGTTCAGTGCTGGTCCCAAGAACTGTATTGGATTGGCACTGGGACAGGTGGTGGTCAGATCAGCGGTGGCAATGCTGCTGTCTACATATAGGTGGGTGGTCAAGTATTTTGAATCGTGTGTATCGTAGTGACTGAATTGAAGGGTGTTACAAGAAGATGTTTTTGTTTTTGTTTTAGTTTTTGGCATGCAGGTTTTGAAACAGGCTGTGCTAGAGATACTTGCACCGCTTTTACCAATGCATGATCCTTGCATGTGATCGATAGGGGAGTGTTCTGAATTGGCGCTTGGGCAGGTGATTATGAGATGAGCTGTGGCAAAACGGCCGTCTACTTATAGGTTCATGGGAAAGCTCTGGTTCCCTGGTTTCTTCTGACTGAATCATTGTAGCAATATCATCGGATGCTATCATGTTACCCAGGGTCCAAGGTGCTTTATCATCTATAAAAGGATCAAACTATCGCCTTGAAGCAGTGCCATGCTTGCCCGCCAAGACTTGCCAGCACAACTCTGTCGTTCGCTGCATGATGCGCCGTTTCACCCAATCAATCACCCTATAGCTCGTATATGTATGTTTTCCTGCTGTCTTGCAGTTTCCGCCCAGCTGAGCGCATGGGCACTCATGACGACACCATGGCCAAATCCATGCTGGCTCTAACACTCAAAATTGAAGGCGGCATGTGGCTTAACGCAACATACAGAACCGCCAGCAAGTAAAACAACCCTGGTGGTAGGATTTAGGGTTTTACCATCCCCTGGCTGCCGCCCGGCAGGAGTGATATGTTGAACTTTTTTGTTAAACAAGTGTCAACAGGTTGCGGTGATGGTAGTGATTATTACTATCATCCAGAAATTGGAAGTGATTTAGTATCAAGTTCTGGGAGAACTGTGCTCCCAGGCAAACGGGGTTCAGTAAGGTTTGGGGAAAGGGGGTGTTGAGGAAGAGGGTCATAGCAATACTGTGCAAGGGTTCAGGGAAGTGCCTAATGCAGGTCCACTGCGGGGTTCGATCTTGGACTTGTAATGATACAGGTACACGGTAAACCGGCTTGCCAGCGGTTTGCGGTAGGCAGGATTTTTGCAGGTTCAACGCATACCAGTGCCTTTTCTTGCTGGGTTGCGGCTTCGAGTTGTAGAATGGGGTGCCGCTCCCATGCACGCGATTGATTCTAGGGTTGCTTTTTAATCGGGGGCTTGAATAGAGGGTGTGGGTTGTGCCCTTATGTGGTTTGATGCTTGTTGCTGCTGTTGCACAGTATGTGTCAACCAGGAAAAGGTCTGAGCCTAACAGCAGTATGATGGGTGTTACTGCAGCGGTGTATGTGTGTTGTATGGTTTTGCGGTTCAAGGGTGAGGCTCCATACTATGATCATTGTGTGGGGGCATATCAGGGGGGTCAAGAGTTGCATGCATACGAGCAGCAAAATGCCTAGCTAAGTTGTCACTCAACAGGATGTGTTAATATAGAACTCACAAGGGCAGAGTCAAATGGGGAAGAAGACCGTGTGTTTTTTACTGGCACCAGTCAACGTATGTTGCTTACTCCATGTCGAAGGTCGCAATCTTCAGTAGCCTTTTTCCTAGCCACACACACCAGTTACTATACATCAGTATGGGTTTCACGGCAATCTTCATGCCCTGGCTCGAACTTGTTTGAAACAAAGGTTGAGGTTGTGTCAATATTGCAGGCACATGGGCAATGAATCATGTTGAATATCATGTTAGTCATGGTAATATCATGTTATAATATCAACTTGATGTTGGCATCTTCATCTCCCACCTAAAGTTGATAGTTGATATTCCAGAAGATGACATTTCAGATTGACTTGACAGGTAGTATTCCAGACCATTTGGGAGGTGCATTACAGGGATCCGAGCTTTCGCGTGCCTGGTAAAGGCAGTTTCTTGTTCAGCACTGTGTTAGTATCACATTAGGGCTGGGCAATGTGTTAGGGGACAGATATCTTAGTAATAGAATGCTTCAAGGTCTGCTGGTTGTTGCCAGAGGCTGACTGCTTGTACTGCCTTGGCTGCATGCAAAACAATGGCTGCTGCTACGCTTGGATAGCCACAGCTTCTGCGTGTGTTGATAGCATGAAAGGACCAATGCGTTGCAGCCCTGCTTGCTTGGGCGCCTGTTATGTCAAGTGCATTAAAGCAGTCTTGTGAATGCATCGTTGCTGGTGGTTGCATCACTTGCCATCTGCTGCCATCTGATTGCTGTCTTGCTTGTCATTTCATGCTGGATGCTGTATATTGCATTGAGAAACGACGGCTACCAGACCAATCAATGTCTTGCACGGCTTCAGGACCTTCTGATCGGCACGAATGTTGCAGATGAATCAATGCCAGTCTGGATTGACCAATCAATGGCTTCAGCTTGATCCTTGTTTGGTCTGATCTGTGTCAAGTACATAGACCAGTCCAGAAAAATGCATTGTGTGCTTTCTTGACTGGTGGCTGGCTGTATTGTTATCTAGTGCTGCTTGCTGTGCTGCATTTCAAACGGTGGCTATACCGGCCCAGTAAATGTCCCACACGGCTCTAGAAGCTTTTGCTTGGCCCCATTGTTGCAGATTATTCACATCCAATCAGTCTGGATTGAGTTGGTGATGCAGTGATTGGCCCATTGTGTAGTCTGACCTGTGTCGGCTGCATATCAGGGCTGTCTCGCAGGATGCTATTATGGCCGGTGGTTGAAGTGTTTGCCTGCAGATGCTTGATTGCATTTTCGGTTTTGGGGCTGCTTGTTGAGTCAAAGGGACGTGCCGATCTCTGTGCTGGTTGAATGCACCCTGCAAAGGCAGTGAATGATCCACTTGTGTTTCAACTGCATCAGAGGTGCCTTCAAGTTGTAGCGTGCTTCCATGCATTCTTGTTCACACATATGATGCTGGTTGGTTGTTGCTTGGTACGACCTTGCTGCTGATTACGAGCCCAGCACTGCTTGAGCCGTGGAATGGTTGCTGTGTACCAAACTGCATTGAAGCTGTCTTGCTGGCTTGCAGTGTATTTGCACGCACGGACGCGATGGTTCATGGTTGCCATTTGATGCAAAGTGGTCCAATCAAGCCAGCTCGATGTGCCATGCCTGGGTCTGGAATCAAATCACCTGCTTTTGAATGCAGCACAGGACACTGCTGGTGCTCCTGTGTTAGTACTTGTGTTCAGCATGGTGGGATAATCGTCATGACACATGACGGGTACCTGTGCTCAGCATGGTGGTTGATCACCCCTAGCTTGACATAAGAGGCTGGGAGCTCACAAGCGAGCAACACAATCGATATTGTAGTCCCCTTACCTATGTCATAAACTGCATCGCACCTGTCTTGCTGTTGTGCATTGATTGTGCCAGTGGATCCAGCAGTTGATGTTTGCATGTTGCTGTGCAGCACATGTTGAGATTCGCAGCCTGCAATGTTCATTGCTCAATTGTTCACATAGTGTTTTGTTTGCAAGCACGGTGGCTTGCTCCTGGTGCTGCAGTTGTGGTGTTACTATTTAGCCAAAGACTATATGGTATATGGCAAATACACATCTAACGGTTGTCTCTGGTCTAGGCAGTATTGTCGGAGGGCCTGAGCCCACTATATGTACACATCATCTCAACCTCACTGATGGGATATGTAGATAGTAGCTGTCTATTCCAAAAACATCATGCACAGGGTTCTATCCTGTTAGCTGCCATGTTGATACTGTACACTTGTTGGCATTGTCGAGTGCGTGAGTGTTGAGGTCCCAGTAGGTACGTGGAGACGCGATCTGCTAGCGTCTGCCGGCCTAGAGCTGGGGGACCAACACTTGTCATTCAGATGTACAGCCAGGGGCAGCCTGTGCTGACACCCTAAGACTAAGCACAACACCGTACAGCAGCAGTACTGACGGTTCCGAATCTCGGCCACTACGGCATAGGGAACCATTAGTGCTGCTGCGGTACAGTATTGTACATAGGCGTGTACATCTGATGTCGGTGGTGGCATGGTGGCGGCATTCGGTTGTTGGAGATGACACATATTTGTGGTGTGCTGAGGTTGGCCCTGTCCTTGATAACCCCGGCGGTGCAGCTTTCACAGATACAGTGTATGCCGTTCAAGTTAAGTGGGGTGTACGTTTGTCGTGGCATAGCAGTTGTTACAATGTGCGTCACTGATCTGATCATATGTGCATCAGGGGTTTTGGGTGTTTGGACTCATCGAGTCATGTGTCTATTGGGGCTTTGGGTGTCTGGGCTCTTTATGGGTGTGGGCTGCCAGCGCATTTTGTCTTGTCTGCAGCATTTGTAGGTTCGCCACAGTGGTGTTTCAGCGCTTGAGCGAGGTAGACTAATTTGTGTATGTGCTTGTTTGGTCGCTGTGCACTGATGACATTGTCGTGGGCTTGTTCCGTAGCATCCTAATACGCAAGCACTTGTTAGCACAGTTTTATAACACATTGTCATACAGTTGAAGAGTTGAAAAACTAGTGTTTGTACCCTGGAGTAATGTGAAAGCAAGGCAATCAAAGGTTATCGTGCTGCCTTTGCGTTTGCATGCATGAGTTGCCTATGTGGTATGCTGACATGTGGCTTTCATGTAATCTCAAGCATCAGCAACAGCACGCAGCGGCTTCAGATGTTCATGAAAAAGCTCACACTGCCACTTCTGACAGCAGTGTGTGATACGGTGACTGTGCATTTAGTGTCAGGGGACCGGCTTAATAAGTTGATTAGCACAGCTTCGACCATTGACTAGTAGTAGTGGCTGTTGTTGCATTGACACTGACTTGTAACAGTTGTTATGTTATATCGCCTTGGACTCTCAGAGAGAGTCGAACTCGAAAGCCTCTCAAGGCTTGGAGCGCCATGTGTAATCCTACGGAGGGATTCCAATACTACCCCTGGTACTAGCCCAGACACGGTGTTCGGGTGGCGGCCCCTTGCATGTATAATACAGCAGTATGCAGCTATTTGCTTTGCATTTCCTGTTGCATGACCTAAAGCTTCACGGTGTTCTACTGGAAGGCCTACTAGAAGGCCTACTAGAAGGCCTAGTAGGCCTCGTAACGGCCTAGTACCAGGTTAATAACCTTAGTAACAGCTCGACTGTTGCTATGGTAGTAAATCAACTGTACTAGGCTGGTAACACATAGCTGTACTAGGGTAGTCGACCTGGCCAAGCCTAGTCACAGCATTTGACACCTTAAAAACAACCAAGCGGCTGAACTGAGTGACTAGCCTGGTAACACAAGCTCAGACTAGCCTAGCAACGTCGTTGCTACCATAGTCAATGCCGGATGTACTATGCCTAGTCACTGCGGCATCATTACCAGCCTAGTGCAACAGCGGCCGTTACTGGGCATAGAACGGGCCGTTACTACGAACCTCACTGTTTTATCATAATGACGTACGGTTTACTATGCCTAGATCAGGCATTACTAGGGCTAGTAACACTGTACTAGCCTAGGCGTTACTAGCCTAGTCAGACTGAAAATGGACATGGTTACTAGCACAGGAAAAACTGGAATTCGTCTGTAAGGAAATGCCATGCTTTGTGTAGAGTGCCTAGCCATCACCAGCAGGTGTCCCAAGGCAATGAAAGGATCGAGCCTACACATCTAAGCCAGCCACCAGACAGTTGTATGACATACATCTGGCCAAGCAGATGCCAGTCGGGCAGCAGCTGCCAGCTGCTGCCAGCTCTGAGAGCTAGGGCATAGTTGTTAGGGTCTGTGAGTCCAGTTTGTGTGCAGGACTGCTGCGCACATGATTGCTGTAGCAGTTGTTGGTATGTTGCAGATGCCGCTGTCGGCAGTTGCTGTTATCTTTCTGGTGTTATCTCAGCAGCGACATGAAGTGCCACCGACCCCCAAACATGGCATGTCTGATATCAGCGGCGGCTGCATGTACTATTGACCAGCTGTGCAGCTGGCACTTTGGCGAGGCATCTCCAGCGAACCGGCAGCCGTCTTCGTCATCAACATTGTTGCATCTCGCTGCAGCGTTATCCATACATTCTCAGCGTACAAAGGTTTTGATCAGTCACCTGCATCTGGAAACACACTGCTTAGATTGCACGCAGCATCAATGGTTGGTTGTGTGGTCCCGCGGTCGATGATTCCGCCACGACTCACAAACAGTGTACTACAACACGGACGTGCCCCTGCCGTTGAGCGGTCGCCTAGCGGATACATAGCAGCTGTCTGACTTAGCGAAGGGATCTTCGCAACCCCAGGGACCCAGGCGGCTGCTGGCCTGTTCCCTTCAAGCGCTCGGCGGACGCACATCAGAGTCGACGTCGGTGTGCCCGCGAAATTTTGCTATATAGAGAACATCTCTGGTGCTCTCACAACTGAGCCAACAATGTTTTATATATGCCGAGCATATTAACATTGCCTATGCCTGTCGAACTGTCTCTCAAGTACGTTTGCGAAGCTACATGTACTGTGAAATGCACTTCAGCTGTCCGCTGCGATGAGACTCGCCTGATTGCGCACAGTCACTCTCTTGAGCTGGCCCTTGATTACTCTGTCCGAACATGCGTGACACCGCGCCATTGTAAACAGAGCTTGATGCTCCTGGACTCCGTTAACTTATCTCTGAAGGCTGTGCAAGAACTCGCAGCCGAAATGTCTTTATGTAGATTGGGAAGTGACTTTAAATGTGGCGCATGAAGCCATTGGGCTCCTGCTACTTGTAAAGGAAAATGGCCGTGCCAGTCCCCCGGACAGTCCCTGAATGTTATTCGTTGCCTATCCTGGAAGTGACATGGTTGCGGCAGCACCTGGCAGAAAGATAATATTTGACCGTAAAACCTTGAAAAATGAGCTGTACGGCTCACCGAGTGATGAGCCGGCAGCTTGTCGCGGAAGCGCGCGAGCAATGTTACAGGCACATTTCGACCTGCCTTGCACATGGGCGAATGGCAATACATAGGTTAACTTTTGAAGGTTATAGAAGAGGTAAAACGAAACAGACGCATTACAAGCAACGTGCAAGTGTGTTACCGTTCAGCTTGCCTGTGTACATGGCCCCCGATAGGCCCAGGACCTTTAGGGGGTAGCTACTGTTCGATGTGCAGGGAGGTTACCCAACCCGGTTTTGAGCCTTTGGGGTTCAACGACTCAAAAACGTGATACACCACTGCACATGTTCTGAGCGACAGCAACGAAGCAAGCCTGCCATGCCAGTGGCTTGTGGTGTACACTTTGCTATGCCTCAGCTAGCTCCCAGCGCTGGGAGGTGGCGAACAAGCACGATTTGCTGCTGCTGCCGCTGCAAAAGCTTTGAACCGTTGCTGCCGCCGCTGCCGCTGCTTCTGCTGAAGATTGCTGACACTGGTTGGATGCTCGGAACAGCTGGAAGCCCGGGCCCCGGCACTGGCGTGGTCGGCTCTCAGAAGCACTGCGCAGGCCCCGGCCGCCAACATGGCGAAGGAAGCGGACCCCCAGGACGGGCTTCAGCCTGTCAGTACCGTGCAGCACAGAGTGACCGGCTGTATCCCAAGCCGCTTTGCTACCTACTGCTGCTGGATCCTCCAACTTGAACAGTGCTGACAAGTTTTAACCCTCTGCCGTTTTCGCCCCATTATGGCTAGCTTTAGCGGGTATGGAGTTGGGTTAGGGTACTGCTGGCGTAAAGGGTTTAGCAGGAATTGGCAAAACGACCGTATCAAGCGCCATATCATGCAGCTGCAATCCTTCCGTCTTGCAGATCGTGTATTTGACATGCATACCTCATGGGATCTGTGCAGCAGTAGGCTTCCGGCTGCAAAAGCACAGAAGCCTGTGAATCAGCACCGCACGAGAATTTGGCCTTGGCCCTGATCGCAAGACACAGTGCACCATAACCAGCAGCATATGCTTTGCTTCAGCATCATGAGCAGCAGCGGTTCCAAGCTGCTGTTGTGCATGCACTGAGTTTCTCTAGCTGGCAACTGATGCCCTGCTGGGGCTTCAGCTGCAGTAGGAGGCCTTCCTACTATATCGGATATGCATGCTTCCAGCACTGCTGTCATGTCGACACTGGTTCCTGATCTTGCTCACTGTGCATGGCATGCTAGCTGGGTATGTGCTCTAGCTCAGGGGCAAGCCGGCTGTCCATGAGCTTAGGTGGGTTGGGTGTCATGTGGCAGTGGCTGAGAGGGGACCCTGGGGGCCAAGTCTGCTGCCTTTCAGGCAGTCTACGGCTGTTTGAATGATTGACAAAGCATCTGCAGTCAAGGCTGATGGTCACCACTAGACGGTCTAGTAACTGCTGGTGCAGGACCTTCATATGTAGGGGTGTCACAGCCATAGGCTCTGGCTAGTCTACAGATGTTTGCTTCACTGGTTTACAGTAGTGTAATACATCAAAACTGGCTGAAAGTCGCTTGATGTTTTGCCAAGCCCTTTATCTGGTGGATCTCATCCACAAGCTCATGATCCAGCGGTCCCTCGGCAGCAGTTGCCTGAAGCTCCCATATCGTGGCTGGCACAGAAGACCTGTGTGGGCTGCAATATATAGTTGATAGATTATTTATTATTCCAAAGCACACCCCACCATGCAAGCAGTTTGCTGCCGTGTGCCACTGGCATGCAGCACTACTGAGGGGCTGCGATTTGAGGCCCAAGTCATAGGAGCAGCTGCAGCTGCGTGCACTCTCCCCCGGCCCCCTGCTGGCTTGCTGTTGCAAGAAGAAAATCCTGGAGATGCCAGCAACTTCAAAGCAGCAGCAGGTAACACTGCAGCTGGTGGGGCTTACAGGAGCAAACCCTACGTACCAAAAGGAGACTTCAGAAACTTTTGAGTTATCCAGTACGCATAGGAGACACAAGATGGACATCGCGGCTGCAGAACTTGGCTCACCAGTATGAACTATATAGTCTTGAAGTATATATGCTTCAAGATAAGCAAATGGGTGGGCCCTGTGACATAAGAAGGGTGTCGGCTCAGCCGGGGTGTGACAGACGTCGAGTATGATCCAGCGACCCAGACAGGACTGTGCGAGTGATGTGTGCTAATACAGTTACGAGA
>NSMO01014730.1:0-13400 GCA_002588565.1 Coelastrella sp. UTEX B 3026 | reverse complement strand
TAAGAGTTTTATGATGTCGTGTTGCGCTCACAGGTCGCCTACAAGGTTCCATGGACTGCGATATCCTCGCTTCTTGGTCAGTTCAGCTATCAGTTTCAGCAGCCCAGGATACTTCTATACCTCAACTTGGCGTACTTTATACCCAGCGTACCGGCTTTACTGATACACAGCAGTATACAGGAGCGACTTGAAAAGCGATATGGCGTCCCCAAAGCAGCGTTACTCAGGTACAGACTGCAGCAGCGCAATGGTGATCCCTATAACAGCTCAGGTGGTTGCAGCAATTTTGTCTGCCGCTTGTCTATCGTAGCACTGCGCCAAAGTCCATGAATGCTTCCTTAGCGCAGTCAAACCGCGCAGAAGTAGCAGAGTGGTGCAGCCAGGTGTCAGCAGGCATGTATGTAGGCAGTCCTCATCTCATTGTCAGTTCTGTGCTCTGTTCTACTGTGCAAGTTGCTGGCATCTTTCTATATGTGTCTCTGCGAATCCAATCTCGGACTTGGAGGTATACGATTGCTCAAGTATGGCACTATACAGAAGTTATTCCTGCACTATACAGAAG
This sequence comes from Coelastrella sp. UTEX B 3026, assembly GCA_002588565.1. Lineage (NCBI taxonomy): Eukaryota > Viridiplantae > Chlorophyta > Chlorophyceae > Sphaeropleales > Scenedesmaceae > Coelastrella > Coelastrella sp. UTEX B 3026. The sequence goes on along the minus strand of NSMO01014730.1, from coordinate 12,838 downwards.
TTATTCCCGCAGTTGTACAGCACCACACAGCCACTGCTCTTAGCTGCACCTGCGGTCAGCATTCTAAACAAGCTGTGATGGCATAGAATGTGTTCCTGCAGGCAGATTTGCCGCTGGACTGCGATGCTCATCACTGCTCAGCCTACTGTGCCCTGCAACCCTGCATTTTTTGTATCGATCTGTTCAGGGTTCAGTTGGTATGCAACAGCTATGTGTGTTCCTGCAGGTTTGCTGGGAGGTTTGGGTGGGAGGTCTATTACTGCTCAGCTTCGCTGTGCCCTGCATCCCTGCAAGATGCATGCGTATGTCATATCAAAAAGTGTTCAAAGTTCACTTGGTTTACTTGTAACCACTTCGTGTGTTCCTGCGGGTTTGCTGTTTAGCTGGCAGGGCTGTTGCTGCTCAGGTTCCTGCTGCTTGCCCAGAATGTTACCTTGGGCTCTGCAGCTGTCGCTCTGCGGGGTGAACAACATCTCACTTGGTTTGCTTGGTTGCTGTCCATGTTCCTGCAGGCATGCGGTAGGTCTTGGAGGTATATGTCTCTACTCAGCCTTATGTCTCTCCAACTTCATGAATGTCTCTACAACTGTGTACACACCTTCTACTTCATCTGTTTGAATAGTTGATCATTTACCTGGCTTACAAGCTGTAGCTGCTATGTCCCCTCTCTGTTGCTTTCCGTGTTCCTGCAGGTGTGCCGTAGCTCATGGAGGTTTAGCATTGCTCAGCCTGCTGTTCCCTCCAACTATATCTGTATAGCTCTATAGCTGTGTGCATACCTTTCACTCCTTAATCAAGCAGATTTTCTGTTCACAAAGTCAACCACCTGCCTTATTCACACCATGTAGCTGTTGTATCACTTCTTGCAGGTTTGGGGCCTCGGAGGTTTATCATTGCTCAGCCTACTGTGCCCTCAGTTCTGCAGCAGTGGCTCAACAGCCCTCTGCACACCTTCCATTTTATGTATATGATTAAGTTACTCAGCCGCCGTAAAGCTGTAGCTGCTATGTCCCCTCTATATTGCTTTCTGTGTTCCTGCAGATTTGCCATTGGTCTCGGAGATTAGCATTGTGTCCTAACCTCACCCATGTCTATCCTTCCAGTTCAACATCAAGCAGATTTGCTGTCTAGTAAGTCAATCACCTGCCTTATTCATCAGCTGTAGCTGCTATATCTGCCATTTGCAGGTTTGCCATTGGCCTCGGAGGTTTATCATTGCTCAGCCTACTGTTTCCTCAGTTCTGCAGCAGCCCTCAGCTGCTGTTGTCAGCTACAGCTGCGGTAGGAGTGCTGTACAGCATCGCCTTTGGGACCAGCTACCAAGTCGTAACGCACTTTCCACCAACATGCACAGTGGCGCTCACAACAGGTGAGGCCAGTGACGAGATGATTTGTGGGTTTTGATTTGTTTCCTAGGGTGGAGAGTAGCATTCCAGAACGTGAGATATCCACTGTAACCTCTCTCTTTTTTGTTGACTTTGGGCTGTTAGGCTTTGCTGTGGTTGCTGATTTGTGTTTTGCCTCCTGCAGAGGCTGTGAGCGTGCCGGACAGCAGTGCATTGAGATCACAGTCCTAACTAATGATGCATATTTCCTTACCAGCAATCACAACAGGACTCACAACAGCTGTTTCATTGGGTGGTGGTGGCAGGTGGTGGTGGTGAAGGTTCTCTGAGTCCCAAGTTCAGTCCATTCATGTGTTGTGGCAGCTGAGCACCATGAGTCCATAGCTGTTCATCTTTCTTGTAGGGTTCAAGCAGAATTGCTGCCTTGGTGCTACCATCTGCGGGCCGGCTTTGTCCAGTCGTCTGTGTCAGAAGACAACAAGTCAGACAGCAACCAGTTTGACGTCTGCTGGCATCCTCTGTTGCTGAAGCTGGTGCTGTTGGGATCAGTACATGTGAGCCTGTAGCATGGTTATGCTAATACCAGACCTCCTGTTCAACCGAGTGCCACAACTTTGGTGAAAATCAGCACCGCCATTGATCTTTTTTGCCGTCGCAGGCTTTGTAAGTTGCGGCATCGTCGTCTTGATAGCGGACCTGCTGTTTAAGCGAGGCGCTTACTACACACCCAGCGGCCTGAACCACCTGTTTCAAGTGGTAGCAGTGCAGACAGCTCTAGGTCTCTTAGCTGCTACTACAGTCCTCAGGCGCCACTGGCGGCGGCTGGCAGCAGCTGCTGCTGCTGGAGATCTGCCGGCAGCGGCGACAGCAGGGGTTGGTGGTGTGGGAAGATCGGCAAACGGCAAAGTGATTATTGGGCTGCCTTCTCAGAATAGCAGTAATGGGGTCAATGGGGGTGGGAGAGTGCTGCTGCGGGTGCCATCACCTGCTGCTGGTTGGCTTGGCAACAGCGGCAGCAGCAACAGCGGGGGTTACGAGCAGCAGCAGCAGCAGTACAACGGTTCGTTGTCATCAGCAGCAGGGGCAGCAGTTTCTGGTGGACACTATACGGCAGATGGGTTACGTCATAGATCAGATGTTGAAGGGCAGCAGCAGCAGCAGCAGTGGTCAGGAGATCTGAGTGCCGAAACTGGGGCGGCAGCAGCAGCAGCAGGAGCAGCAGTAGCGATACATTTCAACGATCCAGCATCACCTAAAAAGCATCAGAAACGGTCCTCCAGTGGGGGCTGTGGGCTTCAAATACTAACAAGTAGTGTTAGAGATATGACAGCTCCTCTGCTGGAGTTGTTGCGGCTTGGCCGAGTGATCTGGCCGGCATGTTTGGGCATCATGATGAGTGTAGGCAGCAGCATGATGGTGTTCCCCTTCTTTACGTTTGTACCACATACAGGCTACTTTGGAGAACACATACCACAGGCAAGTGCTATTGACACTGTTCCTAGACTGCTATTTGGTCGCTCAGAAACACACAAACTTTGAGTCAGTTGGATGATATCTGCTCCTGTGCGGGGTTGGTTCTGCACTACTCTCTGCACCATGCAGATCATTTGGCATGACACAAAACGTCGTTTCTGCAGCAGCAGCAGCAGCAGCAGGTCATGGCCTGTCGGTAATGCTGTAAGACTCCACTTATCTCTGTGGCAAGTCAGCAGCAGCTAGGCATGGGGAAACAGTGACGTAACATGTGCTTTCATGCTTTGGAATGCGCTGGCAGTGTCAGTCATTAGGCGCTGAACATGGATGCATACATGCATGACACTGCAGCTGATGCCAGCGCATTTGACTTGTTGCATGGCTCAGTCACTCTCATGGTGTTTGGCGGCTTGCTGGCTGCCTGCGAACACTTTCTCTGTGCTTATCAGCAGCCAGGCATTGGGTGCAAACAATCACAGCGTAGCGAGTCTGAGAGCGCCTGGCGTTGTCAGGGTCCTGATAGACTCCAATCACCCCTGGCTGCTCTTGATCCAACAGACTTGCTTCAAACTGAACTTCTGTTTCTGCTGCTGCTACTGCAGGTACTGTTTTATTCCAGGCTCCTAGGTGATATAGCCGGGCGGCTGATGCCCCATCAGCTTCATCTCCGCAGCAGCAAAGCAGTACTAGCAGCAGCAGCAGCAAAGACAAAACTACTGATGCTGCTTATACCAGCGCTCATAAACCCTTACATAGTCGGTGGAGACATTCCTTTAGCATTGCTAGTTGCATTAAACTGGTGGATGTCGGGGTATGTGAACACAGGGGCGTATTTGCTTGCGCCAAAGCTGGCAGCAGCTGCTGCCAGCAGCAGCAGCAGGAAGGGTTTAGGCAGCGGATCGGGGGCTAAAACCAAGGCGGGAGGTTTAATGGCGTTTTGCTTTCAGACGTCGTGCTTTCTGGGGCTCATGGGTGCGTGGTTTCTGCAGTCTGTGGTGATGGCTGAGTGGTCTCATCATGCATATAGTGCTGCTGCTGCTGCTGCTGTGGGTGAAAGCGGCATGACAGAAGCTGATACAGCTATGCAGGATGGGCTTGACTTTGCAGAGCAGCAACAGCAAGGTATGTTGAGTGGGGGGCTAGCAGCAGCAGCGTTGGCTGCACAAGCTGCAGTCGCCCACGAAGCTTTGGATGGTTCAACTGTTCACTGAGCAACTCAGAGCGGCAAAATGGAACCCACGCGTGAAGGCCCCTCTGCTGGGCAATGGTCTCAGGGCAACGTCGTCCTACTAGTATTCACCAGCTACTAGCTGGCATAGATGATCTATGGCGACCTCAGGTCTTCTTAGGCCGGGCGAAGAGCTCAAGATGAGTCAAGATGATCAGTGGCACTGCCGTCAGGAAGCTTCCCATTCAGTACGCGGCAGACCATGGCCGTTGGACCGTGCTGTACTTCGATCGGATCTACTGTTGTGCTGCGATCGGAGCGATGTGCAGCGTACCTCCGCTGCGGCGCCCGTGCATGCCGGCTGATAGTGACAGCCCGCTTTCCGGTCGAACATCGACGCCTGTCCCGAGAGGCTACGGCATTCACTGCAGAATCAAAGGTTGCAACTATCGCGCGGGGTAGTGCAGGACAGCTCGGTCACATAGTTCAACTGAGCAGCACGTGTGACCCACGGCTGTCGCGCGCAATCCAACGGTCGACGCATCCCGCAATGCTGGGGCCAAATGCGTTACAGGTGACGGCAAAGGCCGACCAGTACTATACTCAACACAAACACCTTCCGGAGTACATCGCAACAAAGAACGCCGCTGTTTACCTTCATATGTCACCCTCCCACATCCCCAGTTGGCACTTGATTTGCGGCCGCACACAGTTGACAATCCAGTCTGCCCACGGCGAGTTGCGGTCTGCTGCTGCAGCTGAGCTATAAACGACATTAAAAGTGCTGTTCACATCCAAAATACCAAAGTCACCAACCATTAAACGCATATCACACACCACCACTAAGTGCAACTTGAGTGACGCTATGGCAACCTGTCTAGCCTACAGTTCAGCAAGTTCCTGTTGCTCATTCACAAGAGCTTGGATTCAGCAACAAACCATATGGCATTGTTAGATGCAAGCTGCACAACTTGTCACTATTAATCTATGACTGTCACGAATGAAATGCAGCAGTAATCAAACAGCTACAGCTGTGTTTCAACAAAAGAAATCAACCGCTAAAGGGCAAGCACACAGCCCTTGTGTGCTGCCAGCACACAATTGCAGACGCTTGTGCATTATACTTGAGAGCCTGTAGGTATGAATGCAAACACCTCTGTATTTGGTGTACTGCTGCCAGCTGGTTGTGGTGCGGCAGCAGCAGCGGCAGCAGGTGCTGCTGTTGCCTCAGGGGCCTCTGTAACCACCACATCTTCTGACTCTGCTGCTGCTGCTGCATCAGAGCCTGTTGCTGCCGCTGCAGTGTTCGCTGCTGCTGCTGGTGGTGCTGGAGAAATGGTGGCAGCAGCAGCAGGTGGACTGCTAGCCTTTGTGTCATTCTGAGCAGCTGCTGGTGCTGCTGATGCTGCTACTGGTTGAACCTCAACTTCACTGCTGCTGCCGCTGCCGCTGCTGCTGATGTTGGCAACAATGTCTTTCCACTTGTGCATAGCTGGCAGAACCAATCCCACCTGTTCTGGGGTCAGCCAGTCTGGACTGCTGCGGCCGATGCTGCTGCTGCTGCTGGCAGCAGCGTCGTTGGCAGCAGCACCAGCAAACAGCTGCCCCAGCATTTTGTTGATCGCCGGAACAGCGACCTGAATCCCATCCTGCTCTGCATTTACATCTAGACCATCCATTGTAGGAAATGCATGCTGTATGTTACTGATCTGCTGCCCTACTGCACTTGCGATATTTTGTACCGCTGAGAGATTCAGGTGGATGTCGTCCAACGGGTTCAGATCTATCTTTGAGATATCTGGTAAGTTGATAGATACCTCTGAGGGAAGTTCAGGGGTCAAATCTGGCAACCTGCGACAGTTTAAAAGCACAATGTGGTTGGCACAAAAGCAATTGTGTGGCGCTTCCGTAGGACGTGATACATGATATATTACACATATATATGTTGTATATCATAGGCAGGGCATTTGAACGTTTGGATCATTGTGTTTATAATCATGTAGTTTGGCACAGCGTGCAATAAACATTAATCTACGAACCACCCTGCCAGCCATCATTTGACATATCACAAACATTACATGCATCACGCTCTATGAGGCCGTTGACCACTCTGTTCAAAATCAACACCATTCGATGACGTACTGCTGCAATATCAAAGGCTATATTCTTAGACATAAAACACGTCTGCACTCAGTACTGTTTACATCGGTAATGCAAGGACAAACCCTAAACCCTAATGATTACCTGATATGTGGGAAGTTCGGCAAATCGATCTTGAAATCAGGTATCTCAATATTCATGGCTTTCAGTTGGGGCATCGTCAAGTTGAATACTCTCATCAAGCCCTGGACCTCTTTCAATTTTTTGTCTTGTTCGGTTACTGCTGATACAATCTCATCAAAGCCGGGGACAGTGACATCTGGAAGGGTGAGCTGGGGTACCTTGATGGTGACCTGAAGCAGCAGCAGCAGCGGTAAATGCGTTTAGCATCAAACTGAATAGGATCCAACATACATGCTCAGGGCTCTTCTAATGGATGCAAGCTGAACTGTACTACGGCGCTGCTGACTGATAAACGTTGCATTGCGTCTCACGGTGAAACGGAATAAGGAGCAACTTTGCTTTACCTCTGGGAGTGCCATTGTTGGCAATGCAGTGAGCTTAGGCATCAGGGCGGCAATTGCTTTCAGGCTGTCACCATCTGGGAGCTTGAACAAAGGAAACTGCAAGCGCAGGAAAACACGGTCACGGGTACATCATGTTTGAAACTGCTTCAATGGAGCATGGAGGTAACTGGGAATGCTTTTGACCAGCTGTGCGCTGTGAAGTCTCTGGCAACAAATACATCACCCAACAACATAATGCAGGATGTCTGTAAAATATCTGGCACAGCAATGAAGAAAACTCCATTATGTTGCACCCTCGGCTGACTGTATAACAGAACATGATGTTACATAAACTGCTGACAAGCTTGACTCAAGTGGGCACAGTCCTGACTAGTCAGTCAGCACACTGTTGAGGGTCTAAGCATCCTGAGCTAAACTGTAACGATGGCGGCCACCGTCAGTAGCATGTAACATGTCACAAGGTGTTGAAGATATACATCTTGTGCCCTTAAAAAGCCGACGGAGGCCCTCTCTGTGGCATGTTTTGCACTTATTGAGGCCCCATATGCATGACCAAAACACCTTTAGACCCACCTGGAAAGGTGACGGCAGCTTGAGCATTTGACTACTGATATCCGCCACCACCATCGATGGCACCTTAAACCCAGGTACCAACAAGCTCACAGCCTCGATTGTGTCATTGTCCAAATGCAAACGCGGCAGTTGCATGTTGGAACGACCGGCTGCGGCCCACTGAGCGACAACATCTGGGAATGACAGCTTGAAAATGGGCTTGAACTTTGGGAGGAAGGGGATGTTGAAGGCACCAGCCAAATCAGGGAGGTTGGGTACTGTGACCTGCAATGTGGAAAATGCAACAATGCGGTGAAAAGTTGTGCATGTGCGTGGGCAACGGCAGGCCTATGTAGCGGCTGAATTGTTATCACATGCATTCTCGGCCCCAGTGACTGGAGAGCCAAACCTCAGGAAAGCATACACGTGCCCAAATCCTCACGGACTCAGCCTGATCTTAGACAACACAATCAGCACACAGATCTGTGCTGTGCTAGCTCTCTCCCCCTCCCTACGGAGAAGGCCGAGGCCCTGTGTAAGACACAAGTCCCCGTTGTGACAGACTGCCAGGGTTACGGCAACCCAAGGTCCCCACTTCAAACCCTGCCAATCGCACAAACTGCACCTCCGACTATTGTTTCACAGCCACTCCTGCCACCAGAACCAAGCTATCACAGCTGCTTCTGACACGTCTATGCCTTACGGTCTCCATTGCCTGAACCTTCCCACTGTACTGCCTTCCAGCTGCCAACCAGCAAAGTCAACTGCTGTCAGCAAACTTCCGAAGTGGTATGATACCGCCAACTACAACGCTACACTGTTTTTGTTTTGTTTGGTACTGTTTTGCTTTTTTGCCCTGTCGAACCCCACAGGCAAACCAACTATATCATAATGCCGTTATGTTCTCAAACATGACAGCCTGTGATACACTGTACTGTAAACTGCTTCACCACCCTGTTACTGCACTTTATCAGACAACAGACCACTGTGCTACGGTGGTAACAACTGCGACGCGCAAACCACCACTCGCACGCATTCAGAAAACAATACAAACAAGCTCGTCAAGTCCCTGGTGAAATTGCCAAAAGGCGTACTACGCCCTTTGGCAATTTTACCAGGGACTTGACAAGCTTGTTTGTATCGTTAGTGTTTGGTAAAGCCTAACTTAGGCGAATCTTTCTCATACAATGGAACCTGCCAGAAACCACTGACAGCATCCAAGTGGATCCTAAATTCATAACCAAAAATGGCTGCATGCATGTCGTGAATAATAAGCAAGGGGTTTGATCAGGCCGAGTGGCTGAATTTAACTTGCAAAATCACAAGTCAGTCGCCACTTGCCATCAGGCTTCTTGATGGTCAACAAGCCTAATGGCAAGTGACGACTGACTTGTGATTTGGACACCGCCAGAGCAGACACCATGTGCTGCCTAGCCAACGTGTCCTGCAGGGGTATAGGGTCCAGCACTACAGCAGTAAGCAGCCACACACTACACCAATTCATGCGCAAGACTATTGGCTGATAGCCGGCAGCTCTTCGTTTTGGCATGGGGATGACGGCCACATGGTTCATTTCACAAAGGGATTCAACAACGGCAGCAGTGCCACCAGCCGGGCTAAGATTCTCTGCAAGTCGGCACGAACTGCTTGTATCAGCGCACCTGGAACACTCTTATCTTTGGTACAGGCCTCTGCTGCGTCCTTGGCACCATGAAAGTTGGTAACGACGTGATGTTCGGCATCAGCTTCACCAGGCGCTCCAGCGATCGGTTTGGAACCGTGAATACCGGCAGCGAAATGTTCCGTGGGACCCGGAACAGCGGCGCCGACATCCGCGGGATCACGATTGATGGCATCGTGAAACCGGGAATCGTGATCTTGATCTCTTGCTGCTGCTGATTGCCGATCGATAGTACGGGGATCTTGACGTCGCCTAGTGCGGCCGCAACCCACTGCCCGACGATGTCCGGCATTGTCATGCCGGAGATGGAACGGTTGACGGACGGGAGCGTCAGGCTCGGGCTGAAGTCAGGGACGGTGGCTTGGAACGCTAGAGAGCCTTGATGGATGCTGAAGTTGTTTATGCAGTCGCAGACCTGCACCCAGCATCAGGAACAGTCAGTCCAACCTTTGTAAGCTGCAGGTAGCAATTTCTGTCTGAAAACTGCTAACAAAGTTAACACATGGAGTGTTTTGTTGTGATATGCCAAGCTGTCAAGAATCAGCTGCTCCTGGCAAAATTGCATACGCTGCGACAAGCCATCAAAAGCTGTCTCTGTATTGCTAAGGGCACCAAGGCCACTTGCCAAGCTCAAAAGCCCAAAACTGTCAACTGCACCCAAACCCTTTCGACTCACCTTCCAGGCTTTGGCAACGTAAGTGCCCTGTGCACTATAATCCCCAAACGGCATCATATTCACCAACACTCCTTTCCTCTCCATACAAGGATACCCCACAAACGACTTGCCAATAGGATGCAACTTCGCTGCAATACCCATAGCCACAACCTGGCCCGTGCAGAAGCCCCCAACGCCTAGCAAGCCCATAGATTTGCAGTTGGGTTTGTCCAATTTGCAAGCTAGATTAGCGCAGGGATCTCCAACGGTATTTTCCAGCAGTTTGTTGGGGATGAGGTTGGTGCCAAAACATGACAAGGTTACGACGTCTTTTCCCATGCCGTTCAGGGCGCAGGACGATGTCGGGCACACCCCGTTAGGACATGCTGTGGAGGATTTGCAGGTGGTGGTGTCAGCTGCTGCTGCTGCTGCTGCTGGTGGGGTTGCCGGTACTGCTGCTGCTGTCGGTGTTGCTGCTGCTGCTGCTGGAGGTGCCGGTACTGCTTCGATTGCTTCAGCATCAGTCTCAGCGTCAGTAGCAACAACCTCTTCTGTAACAACCTCTTGCCCATCTCCTGGCTCTGCTGCTGCTGCTGCTGCTGCAGATCCAGCAGTCACCTGCCCCATTCGCTTGCCGCTGCCGCTGCCGCTGCCAGTGCTGCTAGGCTTAATCGGCACACCCCCAGCTAGCCTGAGCCTGTCTGCTGCTGTTGCTGCTGCTGCCGCCTCCGGGCCACAATCTTTGACGGCCCAAACCAGTTGCAACTGCTTGAGTTCTCCAATGCTCGTATCTGTTGCTCCGACTTCGTCCACGTATGCGTTGATGAAGCCTAGGTAGCCGGCGGGTGCTTGGGGGTGGAGGATTTGGAGGTTGCCGTTGCTGGTTGCGTCACCGACTGTGATGTCGCGGCCTTTGTTAGTTGTGAAACTCAGGTATGTGATGCAACTGCAACAGGGCAAGACAATGGAGATGCTGTTGCTACTGAGTCTTGCTACCGTAGATCTAGCAGGTCTGAGAAGACAAGCAGTGACTGAGTTGACATTGAGGACAGGTGAGCCAGCGGGGGAGTTGGTTTGACTGCAGGGACTTTGTGTGTCTGCTGAAGCTAGTGGTGATACACACGGCCAAGACTGCTGTTGCTGCAGCTGTCTCCATTACCACTTGAGCCTTGAGTAAAGGTCCCAGCCACATTGGTGTACATGATGCGATTGGTCTGCTTGCTATGAACATCTACAGCTAAAGCACAATCTGGTGCAGTGCAGAAAGCTGGTCTGCTGTGTCTACTGCTGACACATCTACTGCTAGTAGGCGGTACTGTCTCTGGATTTTGCAGCAGTTATATCACACCTGTCATATAGGCGGATGTATAGAAGCTACCCACCAGCCATAGCTCTATGGCCATTGGGCCCCCGCCCCATTTCAGAGGCGGAAACAACAGCACCCAAAGCAGTGATTCTATCACTGCCATGCTTCACACCTGTCATATTTGATCTCCACCATGTTGACCCCCTCCTCCCTTTCGAACATCAGCTCTGCTCCCGGAATAGCAGTGTCACCAACAGTTGCCAGCCCCAATCGCCTTGCATTAGAACCCTGGCTGCCGTACGTTGCTTTTAAACCCACGAGGCAGCCACGCTTCTTGTCAAAGAAGATGTTGAGTTTTGTGATGTCGCCGTTTGCTGCCCAGGCGTTCTGCTGTCTGTAGAGGTTCCAAGCAGGACTGTAGGGCGCGCCGAGAAAGGGGCTGCTGGAATCTACTGTTGAAACACATGCTGGGCGGACTGCAGCATCAACATGCAGCACAGATGCAAGCCAGATTGTTGCACAGAACACATGCAAGCGAGTTCTGGCCATTCTTACAGCGTTTTGTGTACAAGTACATTCTGAATGAAGTTGATAGCGCATGGGAGGTTGGTCGAGCAGCTGCTGTAGTGCTCAGTACTGCCAAAGACATTTTTAGACCTCGGCATGGGCTGGAGTGCGCAAACGATTTCAATTGCTAGCATTGAGGTGCTCATACCTTGAGCCGTTACGGAGAGCAACAAACTGAGACTGACAGCTACAGCAATACTATGATGCATGACGGTCGCGCACGCAGCAGCGTGCATAGTGCGGAGGTGAGCAGGCTACTTCAGCTACAAACTATTGGACTATGTCAGGGCAGCACTTATTTGGACTACACCGCTAGGAATGCCAGGTCGCGCAACACACTGGCTGTATACGTTACTTGATTCCACGCTTGCAGGTCAACCGAAAAATGGAAAAATCTAGCCGTGTCAAATAGTGTTCGCTGAGGAGAGGTGTCAACAACCTTGCGTCCGCCTGCGGGTAACCCAAATGCAGACGTACAGGTGGTCAATGGTTACACCCAAGCGCTTGGATTCGTCCAGCTAAGATAGCATACACCGTGAGCAGGATCAACAACAAACTCCCGCTCTACTGGATAATTCCATGTGCTGCTGGAACACCCTTGACATGTGTTTCATGTGGTGTACTGCTTGGAACTTGTGCGACCTGACCGTGTTCCGCACCTGTCGGCCGGGCATCTGCACCAGTCGTATGCATGTACAGCTGTAGTAGGGCAAGGAATGCACTGTACAGCAGCTACAACCGACATGTTGCTGGCAACAGACCTGGGCCAGGCTGCGCTCATAACTCTTAGATTCAACTCTTGGCACCTGATGCATATGTTGCTGGGGTGTGCTTAGAGCTATCGTGCGACATCTCCGGACGGTGAACAAAGCTGCAATCCATCAAACCATTGCATCGCGGCCATAAGCAAGCCTGAACAGCCAGGGACCTGTGGTTGGGCGTGCATCAGTTGGCACCTGACAGTGGATGGTTCTGATGGTTGCACAGACATCCAATCCCATAGCGTGCTGCCCACCGTGGGCTGAGCGTGCTGTTACACTGAGTAACTCCAGAGTTCTGGTAAAGCCCATTGAGGCTTGCCTAGTAGGCTGCTTATCAAACTTACCAGGAAATGACGGTCATTTCCTGGTGCTTCATACAACTACAAACGCTGCTTCAAGGCAGCAAGAACCTGTCTAGATCCATTGCAAATATAATCAAGTGTGGCTATTCCCAGCCAAGGGCTAAAACCTATGTCATGAGCCAAGAATCCAGTATAACCCCAGGAAAGAACACTGTTATAACATCAACTCCACCACTGTAACAGAACATTAACGTACAACTGCAGCTCTATCAGCACAGGCCACTATATCCTTCAGCTGCAACACATCTGCCAACTTGCAACATGTTGCAAGGCCAGCCTCGGACGCCGCTGCACAAGCGTCTGCTCTAGCAGATGACTGCTGCACCAGCACACGCTCACT
>NSMO01014729.1:0-13401 GCA_002588565.1 Coelastrella sp. UTEX B 3026 | reverse complement strand
CCGAGGCCTTCCAACAAGTGCTCCACATCACAACCCTCCGTGTACAACGCCTTGTCGAAGTTTGTGGTGGCAACAAATATCAACTCAGCTGCTACGGCCTTGTTGATGACCTACAAACGTGCACAAACACAACATATATAAGTCTAGTTTTATGCTGTGAGTATCTGTGCAAACGCTGTGTCACAAGTTTGCTTTAATCAGACGTGCATCATGCTCTTTGCATCATGCTCTTTGCATCATGCTCTTTGCATCATGCTCTTTAATCAGACGTGCATCATGCAATGTACTGGACATGTGCTTGACAACACCCTGGGACAAGTCAGTGTTCCCATACATCCAAATGCCTCAGGACATTGATGTTGCACAGCCAGCTCGCAGATGGCTGCCACTACAACACCTCCAATCAGAGTGTCATAATGTAATGCGGATGCAATGCTAAACAATAGTGCATAATTTGATGCAGAATACAACAGCCACTGTCGCCACACCTGTATCATATCAGCAAGTGCTGAGCTGTAATCTTCATTTGCCACATTAGCTGTCACCAGCAGCCCTGTGGCTACTGCTTGCATTACAAGGGCCAATGCAGCATTGTTCAGAGAGCTTTGAGACGCCTGAGACAGCAGCAGCAGCAGCAATGTGCCTGACTGGGCGTGTCCCGCTGTGTAGGTTGAATTTGAATGCCACCGGCTGCCAAGGGCGTGCTGAGATTGTTGCATGGGGACTGACCGCCAAGGCAGGCTTCCCGCATATGGGGTATGCAAACTCTATGTCTGCACAGGCAAGCCTGTGGTCTGAAGATCATTATAATCTAAATCATGCTCAGAATGTTCCACACAACGTTGTGTTAACAGAAAGTGTTGCGATTTGATCTACTGAGTCTCCAATACAGTGTGCTGACAAGGAAAGCGCTGACTAGCCACAGCGCAGAGTTGGTCGGTCTTGCTACGGGAAATAGTGATGGGTAAACGCACCTGGACGAGCCGCTCTTCTGCTTGTGTCAGCACATACTGCTGCTGCTGCCGCCGCTGCTCTGCTGCCAAATCATCCTCGTCCAATGTTTCAGTAGATCTGATGATCGGCAGCGGGATCTTCTTCAGCAGCTCCATACCCTTGCTCGCTACTGCTGTTGCACTGCGACAACCAGCACGAACAGCAACCGCTGCTGCTGATGTGGCAGCAGCAAACGAGCGGCTTGGGTGGCTGCTGCTGCTGCTGTCTGTGCTGCTAGTTGGGCTGGTGCCGTTGTCTGCTGCTGTTGCTGCTGACACTGCTGATACTGCTGTTGAGAGTGCTGCTTCGCTAGGCCTGCGGCCTGCGCTGCTGTACTGCAGTAGATAGCTGAATGCCAAGCGGATTGCCAATCTATCACACATGGGAAGCTGCTCATCGTGTGCTGCTTGATACGCCCTGCACGCGATCGCCAGAAGCAAAAGGCAGCAGATGAATGCAGGGTGGTAGATGTTACTTATCACAGCAGCACCAACAATGGCTTGCAGGCAGCATTTCACAGTGGTAAAAGGTATTAGTGGGAATGAAGGCTGAATGCCGTACTTGCTTATCAACATAAAATGCAAGGGGGCCCACACAGCATGCTGCTGGCTTAGTTCTGTTTACACAATCTGCAACCCTGACAGCAGCAATGAACAGCATCCATCAACTGGACTGGTGTTGGTTCTGTATATGCAAATCAACACCGCGAACTGACAGGAGCCTCCTTTGCAGCAGTGGTCCACAGATCACCAGATGCTGACTCTGGCCGAACTGACATGTGATCAACACTCACACCACACCCCTGACTCAATCAAAGCATTCCACGATGCGCATCATCTGCTGCTCACCGTCTTTGTGCTTCCAGAGCCGCATCCACGTCATCAAGTTTCGTCCCGTACTTATTGAGCACAAACCACATGGCGCCACTCCTGCCAACAGCCGCCATAAAGAACAGACCACTGGCCAGCGTCACCAGGGGCGGCCATTTGCTGGCAGCCTCCAGTGTGGTCACAATGCTGACAGTAGTAGCTGCAGCAGGAACACACCGGGGGACAGCAAGATGATGTAAGACACAATGCCAGGCAGTGTGCTGCTGCTGGCTACCATTGTTGTGGCCATGATCACAGTAGTAGCTGCAGCTGGAACACACAGGGTAATACCAAGGTGTGAAACAGAATGACAGGTGATGTGCTGATACAGTTGTGATATATTTTATAGACTGCCACTTGCTGGCCGCCTCCGATGTAGTTACAATGCTCACAGTAGCAGCTGAGGCAGGAAGAACAAATGGGTTTGTTGCAAGTTGAGACTTAGGCGTGA
Source organism: Coelastrella sp. UTEX B 3026 (assembly GCA_002588565.1). Taxonomy (NCBI): domain Eukaryota; kingdom Viridiplantae; phylum Chlorophyta; class Chlorophyceae; order Sphaeropleales; family Scenedesmaceae; genus Coelastrella; species Coelastrella sp. UTEX B 3026. Next base: position 11,088 of record NSMO01014729.1, on the reverse strand, counting down.
TATCCAAAAGTTCGCTGTATGGCTGCATGGCACCCTGGTTATGCAGTGCATGAAAGCCAGGTTGCTGGGGTCGCTCTATCTGCCACGACAACAACATGAAACAACGACAACAACAAGAACTCAACTTGCTAAGCCGCTGGTCTAGCAAGGTGAAGAGCAGAATGACAGGTAGTGTGTTGCCTCTGTGCTGCAATACACCTGGCCCTGGCCCCACCTGCTATTGGCAGAATGAGAACTGCGTAAACGTGAGTCACAGCCGGTGTGACCCAAATGAGAAGCCTACACCAGCTGCTCTATCACTGTCACTCAATCAACAATCAAACCCAAACCTAAGCACCGGCCCTGGCCGCACCTGCTATGAAGAACTGTGTGAACATGAGTCGCAGCCTGTTGATGCCCTGAAACGTGTACGCCAACTGCCTCTCCTGCTCAATCTCTTGCTCAATCACTCGCCAAACCCCTACCCTAATTGCATTTGCTACTGGCTTGGTGCAAACAGGAGGCAGAGCTTGTTTTGAATCCTGAAATGATAAGCATACATAAGGAATTGATCACTGACGCTCACGCAACGCTCAAACCCAAACCTAAGCACCGGCCCTGGCCCCACCTGCTATTGAGAACTGCGTGAACATGAGTCCCAGCCTGTTGATGCCTTGAAACGTGTACGCCAACTGCCTGTCTTCATGTTCAGTGTCTTCCACCTTTTTGAATGACTGAGCCCCAAAGCTCAGCAAGTACGCCACCAGCAAACTATCGACCCAACTTGCAACATCACCCACTGTGATACCGTTGAACAAAACCTGCAGGAAATTGGCAACAACAGCTTAGATTGCTGCATTGACTGTCACTACACCACACTACACTACACAAATACTGCCATGCCTGGTGCTATCTGTCAGAAACCCGCGCAGTAACAAACACCCAGCTCGCAAGAGCAGAAAGAATCACTGCTAGCAATATGAAGCACACTTCCAGCGGGTGACTTTCATGCATGTTGGGAGGTCAGGCCCCGGGGTATGTAGTTGGCATGACAATGCAGTACCACAACATAAGGCTAACACCGACAAGCCCTAGAAGGCCTGGGGCATACAGGTGGCAGAACAAAGCAGTACCACATAAAAGCAACGCCCTGGAAAACCCTGGAAGGCTGGTTTTACCTCTGGTGCGTCTTCCATGGGCACTCCATAGCTTGCTGCTACTGTGAGCGCAATGCCTGCTACTGCTACAGCAACAAAGGCTGTGCTGCAACCCTTCATGCTCTCTGACAACTCATGGATGATTTCTTTCTGTGGAGGCAGCAAAACAATAACCAAGTGTTTTGTCGCGGCTGGTAACTGGTGCGTGAAGGTGTGGCGCAAGCTTGCTGTGCGGCTGAGTGGTTTGTGCCGAACACAGTGAAGGCCGCCGCTGCATTCCATCAGCGTGTAAGGCACGACACAGAGTAACTTCTGCAATCGTAGGCAAGGGACAAGAAGGTTGGCCGCAATGCTGAAACTGCCAACGCCACTGCGGGTTGCTCAGAGTACAATGCAATGTGTCAGATAACTCAACATGCTGCAAACAGCTGCTGTACCTGATGTCCATTAAACTTGTACGGGCCGACTAATTCGCGTTCCAAGAACTCGGCACTCATCACCAGCGAATCGCCATCGATGCTGCTGGTTGTGAGATATGGACCAGATACACTGATTGCTGCTGTTTGTGCAGTCCAGTTGGGCGGTGCGGGCCTGCTGACTGCTGGACGGCTGCTTGAGCTGTTGCTTGTGTTGCTGCTGCTAGTGCTGGAGTTACTTCTAGCTTCAATGCTGAAATTTCCCCCACTGACATCACTGCTGTTTGATACTGCATTGGAAGAGGGTGGGGGTTGTACCGCTGTTGCTGGAGCTGCAGTGGCACCGTTTGAGCTGCTAACGGCCTTGTCTGCTTCTGGAACAGCTCCAGCAGCTCTCAAATTCCTGTGCACCGCCAGATTGCCACCCTTGAGGCCTCTACATGCGCAAGCAAAAAGGGGTCAGCGCTTTGTGCGATGCTGCAAGCAGTAGTGCTGGAGCTGAAGAGTCAGAAGTCTAGTCCGTGACGCGAGCAAACCCGAGCACTTGCATACCTTATAGCATATAGTGGCTGTGCACAAACACGGCTGCAAGAAGCCACTGGAGGGGCTTTGGGGCAGGAGCAGAACGCCATGCCAGCGCCTTGCGAGACACGGCCCCTATCAGCAGAGTTCACCAGGTTAACGCGATGCTAATTAATGCGATAGTTTGCAGCAGCAGCCGCGGGCTTGGATGTTTCAAATGTATGATTCAGTTGTAGGTCCTCGCACGCAGGCATGGGGCAACCAAACGCAGCAATGCACGCATCAACTTTTGGTACAGAGCCTGCAGTTCCGTTCTGTTCGCAAACCTCGCACGTGTTAGGGAACTTGCTGGGGCGGGACTCCCGGGACTGGAAGTGGTCTTGACTTGCAGCCGGTGTTTGCGCATAGGTGACGCTATTAAATCCTTTAAGCTGGTACTCGGCGGCTGATAAAGGAGAGAAACGGCAGGACAAACATTGGCGCTACATCCTGGCGCCAGATGGTTGGCTCCTAGTTCCGAAGGGAAATCGGCCTTGCCGAACCTGATTTGACCACTAATGCATCTCAATGGCCGTGTGTGACGTCGTTTCGAAAAAATCCTTGCTTCAGCGCCGTCTCTGACGCTGTCATTGTGCATGTGTCCATGTCACCCTGACGGTCAGGGTAACAAGCACCATGCGCTGCTTAACGGTCACCATTCAGTGGACTCTCATCCTTGATATTGGAGGCTGTATGCTGCTCTGACAGACCTCATTTGAGGCTCTGGAGAGCTTGCCCTGTGGTACCCTAGAATCATTCTAGCAAGTTGCAATGCCCCCAGTCTCAAACTGATTGCCCAATGAATGGCAACACTGAGTAATCAATTGTGATGGCACTCAGTTGAACTGGTCTGGTCATAAAAACTACCGCATAGGGGACCTGTGACTGGTTAGCGGCACTGCCTCAAATTCCTATTTGCTGGTCTGTGAAGCATTGGCACGGATCCTCTAGTGAAGTGAAGCGGCCGGAAAGGGTAATTCTTCTTCTTCTTCTAGTGAAGTGAAGTTTGGCTCATGCAACATCGAATCCTTTACTGTGAAGTTTGGGGATTTAGCTCATGCATTCTATGCCACGTAAAACTGCTGTACACTGCACCCTTGCGCCCCAAGGGGCCGCCACACAAGACATGCTCCTGCTGCTGCTTCTAGAGTGCTTTGAACATAGGATCCTCAACTGTCTGCTGCTCCCACATTGAGAGTGACTATGCAAAATACGACACGATGCCACAGTATTGACAGGTGCTGCACAGCACTGGTGTACTAAGTGAAGCCCTTGTCCCATGTCGTCGTGCACGCAACATCAGTGCACCGCCACACCGTTTAATTGTGCAGGACAGGAGTGCTCAAAGCAGTCGTGGCCTGTACAAGGGACTATGGGATGATAGATGATAGCAATGCACTTCCGAAGTTTGAAACTACCTACACCGCCGCCATCAACTAAGTTCCTACGATCCTACCCTACCTGAGGCTAAGCTAACATCCATCAATATCTCCAAAGCCATGTAGTGCTGCTTGCTCAGGATATGCACTATTACTGTAACACAATCACATTGATGCCAAAAGCGCATAAAGCAACCGTTCTGCCTGCTGCTACTGCTACCCTCCTCAAACCGTGCTGCCCTGCTGTCTACTCTTATTGTTGCTGTGCAAACGCCTGATTCTCCAGCATCAATAATTTGTGTATCAAATGCACAAAATGCACTTTTTCTGGCCCCAGCAGCTCAAACAGCAGTACTTCATAGGGAGGCTCCTCCCCTTCATTCTCGCCCTCTGCTGGAGACTGGTGCATGGCTGTCATGTACCTGCACAGGAGCAGCAGCAGCAGCACTGTTGAATGGGTGATCTACGCGTGGTGTGTTGGAGCACACGAGCGTGAGTCAAGGATGAGAAGAGTGTGTGACGCTAAGCGGGGCCCGGCGCCTCCACACTCCCTACCATCCACGACGCATATCACAGGTGGCAAGTGCTAGAGGCACTGCTTTGACATGCCAGCTTGCTGCCTCAGCCATCCAACTTGGCACACAACCAGTCCTCAGCACTGACTGTTATCCATGTGGCCCTCTGATGCCCATCACAAGGCCGCAGTCCCAACAGCAGTTGGCAGTACACTATGTTGACAGCATACATGCAGTTGGAACTGCAGATTCCGCTCAGCTAGATGCCCAGCACGGATATCATATGCCTCTTTATGCGGAACGACACTTGTGGTGCCGTTACACCGTGCACATCATGTGCTAAACACACCTGTAAGCCAGCATGAATGAGTCCACTCCTAGACTCTGCTCCAGTGACAACCTCAGTGCCTCAATCTTCTGTGCCACAGGTACTGCAGCAGTGCCACTCAGCTCATCTACCCCACCCCAGCCCCTCACAGCTGTAGGTGGCAGCTGATCACCGCCAGTAGGAGCCTCAGGTGGCAACTCCAGGGAATCTGCTTCTGAGATCCGCGCTCCTGCGCTGTTTCCAGCAGCAGCAGGACCACCATCTGCTGAGGGCTTATTGCTGCTGCCGCTGCCGGATGCTGACTTACCACCAATGCCGGGCCCCTTGCCATTAGATTTGGTTTTCAGTGCTGCTTGGATCGTGTGCAGTATGTTGACCACCTGTGGGCTGGTAGGCTGACTGTCGCCGTCCTGCATTTCTTGTAGAGCCTGATCACTGCGCTCAACTACTAGGGGTGATGGCAGCGCTTGTAAGGACTTTGCCACAGTGCTGGCACCATTAAGCTGGCCTGCAAACGTGATCTCCTGGACACTGGCTTGCTGTGACACATCTGACTGCTGCTGCTGCTGCTGTTGTTTGGTGTCTGCTGCTGTAAGGCTGCCATACGGTGCAAAGATCTGAACTGCAGGCTCCACACTGCGGCGAGTGCCGGCACTCCTCCCTGATTTCCATGGCTTGTCAGCTGATGCTGCTGCTGGCGGCTGTTTGCCAGTACTCTGCTGCTGCTGTGAGCCAGCACGGCCAACAGACTTCACCCTGCAGGTACCAGCAGGTGCCATGCATAACACCATTGTCCTTTTGGACATGTAATAGCACAACCATTCCAGTCCAGTGACATTCCCACACTGCAGGCACACTACCAGCCAAACCCCCTTGTTGCAAACTCATACATGTTTATGGCCCATGGGACACTACCAAGTGACCTGAACGCCACATGGTGACAATCCTTTGCTGCAGTGCAATCAACACCCCTAATGCTCAAAGTGAGCAACATGCATGGGATCTGCTACCCACTGTATGCGAGACTGGCCCAAAAGCCTACCTAGCAACACCCGGTGTCTGAACTTTGTCCGCGGTTGCCTTCTGTGAGCTTTGCTTGCACAAGGCACCAGAAGCAGCAGTGCTCTTCCCACTCCCGCTTCTGCTGTACCTGCCAGCTCCTGACGCACCCCCACCTAGCTGCTTTGCGCTGCTAGCACCCCTCAGCCTGCTGCTGGGCCCACCACTGACACCCGCACCTGATGCTGCGCTAGCTGGTCGCCCTGCACTTATGCTGCGCTGCAGTTTGCTGCCCGCCACAGACCCCTGACCCAAGCTAGCAGCAGTGTCAGGGACGGCACCAGTGACTGGTCCCATCCCAGCTTCAGACAGGTCCAGCAGCATAGCTTGCCCCCCTGGAGCCTTCTGCAGGATTTTGACACCAAAGGGTACAGCGAGAGCATCCAGGAGTTGATAACCCTCATCACCTATCTGCAAGCCACAGCCTCCTGTCCCTACCACTGCTGGATCTCCCGTGCCAGCTTGTGCTTCTAGCCGCTGCCTGAACGCGGCACCAAGCTCTGCTAGCTGGCTCTTGTGTATTCTAGGCTGAATGACTTTCATATGCTGCCGGTGCGCTGTTACTGCTGCATGCCCGTCTTCCTCTGCTTTGTGTGCTGCTGCTGCCTTGTCTTGAAGTGCTGCTGCCAACTCTGCTGCCCGTGCTGCTCTGCGGACTGCATCTTCTGCTGCTGCCTTTGCTTGCTGCTGCTGCCAACTTGCACGCTCTGCCAGCCTTGCTGCCCGAGCTGCTGCCACCAGGTCCGCAGGTGATGCTGCTGCACCACCTCTGCTGCCGCCTCCACTGTTGGGTTTGCTGCTGGACTTCTTGACCGACGCCTTACTGCTGCTGTGGTTGGCAGGTGCGGGTGTGGCACGACTGCCTGGAGCACCAGCAACCCTATTGGGCAACTGAGGACTAGGAGTGACCCCAGTGCCTTTGGGACCTAGCTCCTTTGCTGGAGTCTGAAGCTGCTGCATAGGACTGGCAGCAGCAGCAGCAGCTGCTGCTGCTGACCTGGGCGCTGCTAATGCTGGGCTAGACTCTGCAGCACGACTGGGTTCCTGCTGTGGCTGTCCTGCAGGCGGCTTTCCCCTGACAGCAGGTGATGCTGCCAGGTCAGCTTGCAACCTCGCCAAGGCCAGCTGCTGCTGCTCAATCCAGCCAGTGCCTATCAACTTCTTACGCTGTCTGCGCTGCTGCTGACCCTTGCTGTCACCTGTGGGGCTTGGTGAGCTGCTGCTGTCATAGCCACTGCCGCTCATGTCATCAGCATCATCTGCTGCATCTGCTGCGCTCACAGTACTGACTTCCAGATCAGGGACAGGTTCTCGGCCAGCCCTGATCTGTGAGGCGGTGGTGCTGTTGGCTTGTGTACTGCTGTTGTTGAAGCTGTTGCTGAGGCTTCCGGCTTGCGACAGCTCGCATTTGCTGCTGTTGAAGGATGACGCCATATCGCTGTCAGCAGCACTCTGACGTCCTTGCTTCTTAGACCCACCACTGCCACTATTGCTGCGCCTCAGAAAGCCCTTAATGCCGCCACCACTGCTGCTGCCACCGCTGCCGCTAAGGCTGCGTGCAATCCGACTGCGGAAAGATGAGCTCTGCTCTTGGTTCTGCTGAGTGGCTGCTGTTGGTGGCACTGGTGGCAGCTGCTGTTGCTGCTGCTGGGGCTGCTTCTTCCTCAGAAACCCAGGCAGGGGCACTCTCAACCCACTTGATGCCGCTGCCTTAGGCGCTTCTGCTTTTGTAGCGGGTTCCTCCAAATCCTTTGTTGGGACTGCTGCGGGCGCTGCTGTAACCCCCGTGTCTGGCTGCTTGGCCACAGCTGCTGTGATGGGTGCTGCCCCGCCTGCTGAGCCTTCTGCCAACTCTGCTGCTGCTGCTGAAACACCCCTGGGCGTGGGTGCCTGCCCCGGCTGTCCTGTAGTGAGCCTGACCACATGCTGTGCATACCGTGCCAGATGACCTTTGACATACTCCAGGCGCAGGACAGCGTCTATGCTTGGCCGTACCTGCAGAGCACAGCATCATGGTTGTTGAAGCAGGCTGTTGAAGCAAGCTTACCAGCAGATGCATGCACACATGCCTTGTGCACAGTGCTTAGATCCACCCATATGATATTAGACGTATGCAGGTCACACTTGTGTGCAGTGGTGTTTTGACAGCAGCTTTCCCCTGTTGACACCACTCACCCTGGGGTCCTGCTGCAGCAGTGAGTCCACCAGTGCTTTGAGGCTGCTGCTGTATTTGGACGGCAGTGGTGGATACTGTCCCTTGAGGATCTTCACCACCAATGCTGGCAAGCTGCCACCAGTGAAGGCACGCTTGAGAGTGCAGAGCTCATACAGCACACAGCCTGCAGTTGTAACATGGCAGAGTACTGCTATTGGCAGAGCAACTGCATGCAACAGCAGTCACAAGTTGTTGTTACAGCCACCCAACCGCAGGAGCTGTGTGATGAGCACCACACAATAGCACCAACATGACAGAGCTGCATACTACTAGCTGCTTCTGCAGCCTGCAGCTATGCTCACCTAGCGCCCAGACATCGCTCTTGCGGTTGTATGGCATGTCCTGGCAGATCTCTGGTGACAGGTAATATGGAGTGCCAATCTGCAGTTGCACCAGGTTGCACAGAGAGATACTCGAGAGGTATGAGGCGCACACATGACACTGTGCCCGCAATGATATTGATGCTTATGCTTGCCAGCTGCTGTCAGATTGCGGCTTGCTGCTGTTGCTCCCTGGTTCCGCTGCAGCTCACTGCTGCTGATGGCTGACAGCTGCTGACGACACATCTGTCAGCTTGCAGCATGCGAGGCGGGACACATAGTTTGCTGCTCACCGCTGTCTTTGCTAGCTCCGTATCACTGTTCAGCACCCGTGAAATGCCAAAGTCACCAAGCTTAAGTATACCACCTGCAGGAACAGCATACAGGTTAACTGCATGCTTGATGCATTCGACACAGCATCATCCACCTACCCAGCTGCAGGCCACTGACTGTGTATGGCGAACTCGGTAAGTTCCAGTGACAGAGTGACTACGCTGTGCATGGGCAAGCACAGCCAGAGCCTGTGCTGAGCCAGTTCCTCCCTGCTGTTGTTTTCTAGGCTGAGTGAATGGTCCCACCTTTGCTGATGAAGATGTTCTGTGTCTTGAGATCCCTGTGCAATATGTTCTTGCTGTGTACATGCCACAACCCCAGAGCTATCTGCACAAACCTGCACGGCACATGTTTGATCACATGTTATTGTCCTTTCAGGACATCCTGTGTTCTATGATCTGAGTGAGCCGATACAAACAACAACTGCCATGGCAGATGCTGCTTGTGCCGCCAACCCTAGTATGAGCTGTTTATCCCTCCACTTCTGTATGCAGGATTGCAAGGCTGGCAGCTGTGTGGACAGGTGGAAGTGATGTGCCCGCACAACACGCGCCATGTCAACAGCTGGCTTACCAAAACATGATCTCCTGCTCTGTGAATGGCCTCTGCGCCTTTGCTCTGTTGGCAATCAGGCCGCTGAGCTCGCCATAACAGCAGTACTCCATGACAATGTAGAGGTAGCCCTGCTGCTGCATACACTCTATGTATTTCACAATGTTTAGGTGATCAAGCTCCTGCATGACCCGCACTTCATTGATGGCTTCTGCTTGCTCTTCAGTTGACAAAGCAGCAATATGGACCTGCATAGACAGGAAGCAAGCGCGTCCAGGAACCTATCCAGCAGTTTCCGGCACTCGAGGACATGCTAAGGGACCCTGCATCTCTTAGCCTTGCTGAATTGCTGCAAAAGCTGTCCCTGCCACCGTTCAGATGTAAGTTGCCAGGTCAAGACCGCAGCCGAGTGGCCTGCAACCTGAGCTCACCTGCTTGACGACTACATGTGTGCCATCGTCATCCCTTGTGCATTGAATAGCTTTTCCGTACTCTCCCACACCAAGCGTGGCTCCCAGAGAGTAGTTACAGGACGCTCCTGTGAGCTTTGTGGCCATTATGTTTGTGAAATCAGACCTCCATGATAAGGCAATGGAGCAAACCAAACCTGCATCACAAAGCAATCCTGCCGAGCACTGCACCGGAAAGACCTCAATCAGTTCAAAACGGGCCCATGCCGTCTTGACACCGGCCGCGTGCCAACGCTGCAGTCTAATATTGATCGCACATTGATCCTGCGCGGTCGCAGTGGCCAGCCACCTGCTGCAGTACGTTGTACTGCGGGTATAACAGCTCGGGTAGGCCCGCCCAATACGATTGAATCGCAGATGCAAGCAGCTCTAGAGGGCTCCAGAACCAACGACTGTTGTCAGGTGTGCGGGTTTGGGTTAGCATGTAAGCGCCTGCTCGGCTGAGGGTACCCCCACCACCCCCGGCAGCAGTCACAGGTGGCAGCGGCTATCCCACACGCCAGGCTGCCCGCTAGTCAAAGCCTTATACCGCTTGCTGCTGGCTTACAATGGTCAGAGACAACCTATAGCCTATAACCGTCAAGTGAAATTCGGATCATCCAAAGTTTGGCTGGCGTGAGTTGCAAACCAGTCAAAGTTGACGGTTTCTCTGCAGATTTCCAATCTCATGAGAACAAGTCTAACCTGTTTTGCGGCGGCAACAATACTAGTGTAGGTCATGCATAGATTGTTCGACTTCTGAGGCAATGATGCCAAGACTGAACAACTACGATGTCCTCGCCGCCATCGCATCGGTGCATATCCAACTTTCAAAATCAGTTACTCCGAGTGATGTGGTGTAGTGCACCACATAGCAGTACACTGCAATATCATAAACAACATTCTCACTAATAATGCCCACAACTGAACACAACCGCAAACACGCCACTCCCATAACAAAGACATGTGTCTTCTGATTCAGCGCACAGAAGGCAAGTGCCAAAAAATCTTGGCCACAAACCAGATCATTCAGCAACTTTGACATACCAGCAACAAGGAAAATCCAAAGTGGGAACACTATCAGCCTAGAGCCTCTTGGTTGGTATTTGACCGATGCAAGCAACAGGTCTTGCATGCCTCTTGCAGCATGCTTCCAAACCCCAGCTACCAATAAAACCCGACTACACAGCAAAACGCCCTGCAACCCATCACGAAAATAACAACTGTCTGCGCATGGCAACCAACACACACGATTCCAAGCAAGCACACATGACAACACTTGCCTACATGCCACCTTAACCTGCAAGTTCGTGCTGCATTGACAGCAGCTGCAGAGCAAACACCGTAATGGCGTGTAAAAGTAACTGAGCCAATGCAACAAGATAGATGCGCTGGCAAAGCTGCAGTGCCATGGCGTGTGCAGTTCTTGCTTGAGACAGGTCAGTGGTAGCATCAACACGGGCTGACACATAACCACCTCAAAATCAGATGGTTGCTTCAAAAAGTACCTGCATTGACTACAATTTAGAGCGTTTCCTGCTGCTGCTGCTGGTTGCTTGCTTGCTGTTGTGCCGCAGGCATGACACTAACTGTAAATTTGCACCACACCATCAACAGGCTGTTCCTGCATTGCTATATGCCGGTTGCACCCTATGCCCCACAACATGAAAGAAGCAAATTTGACAGCCCAATCCTATTGCAGTCGATTACTACACACGTTGTGTGAGGACAAGCCATCCATGTAAAGTTTCCTGTATCCCAGCACAAGCCAATGTGTGGTATCATGCAGGTAACATTCATTCTCAGCACCAAATGAGCTTGATCA
>NSMO01014728.1:0-13405 GCA_002588565.1 Coelastrella sp. UTEX B 3026 | reverse complement strand
GCAGCAGTAGAAGGCCATGACCACTGGTCATCTGCTGTATCCTTGCTGCAGCAGTACTACAGTCAGCATGGCTTTGGCGTTACATCACGTAACTCAGCCCTCAGATGGAGCAAAGGGGGTTTCGAAGAGGCTTCAGAGGGCGGCATGGCACCTGCAGCTGCAGAAGATGCAACAGCAAGTCTTGCTGCTGCAGCTACAGCCCTCTCGCCACCTGCCGCAGCTGTAGCAGGCGGAATGTCCAAGACAGTACTCGGGCAGCTCAAAGAGGCTTACAATCAGCTAGAGGAGAATACAAAACGGCACTGCATGGGCCTGCCAGCTCAGCATGCTGTTGTCTGTGGTCCGGCCGGTAGCGGCAAGTCATGGTTGCTGTGGGAAGGGACACTCCTAGCAGGCAAGGAATCAGGACTCAGAGTCGTAGAAGTTCCTGCTGGCGAAGTGTCTAACATCTTAGACGTTGCTAGAGGCTGCGCTAGATACCCCCGTGTGCGGTTCATTCTAGTTGCAGACCATGTGGATCTTCCAATTCGGGGTTCAGCCGGTACGGATCTCATGTCAGGGCTTAGTGCTGCAGGAGGTTCAGGCTGGCCGTCCAATACCCTGTTGTATCTGGGAGCATCTGCAACCTCCACTGTTAGCAGATCTGACCCCATTGTGTCAAGATGTGATTTGGTTGTGCCGCTGACTGATTGCGGCAAAGCAGAGTACATGAACTCTGTGGGCGAGCTCTTAGCAGCCAAGGCTGGAATCCAGCTGCCACTTAGTAGCAGTAAAGAGGGCAGTGAGGTTTGGAGACCCGATAATCAAGTTCTGCATGCAGCCCTAGCTTGGAGCAAGAACCATGGTTTCAGTGTGCGCAGTGCTGCAGCTTTTGTGCGAAGCTGCTCTTGATGTGCTGCATTGCTGTTGAGAAGTTTCTGAGAGATAGGTCTTCGCAAATTGGTGTATGGTCAGTGTCTTGTCTCCCTCATGGCATTGCCATGCCAATTCAGTCCTGGTGCTTTTGACCTGCCGGCGTTACTTGTTACCTCCCAGCTTTGCTTCCGAGTTTGGCTATGGTCAGGGTGCGTTTGCCAGATTGCCGAGCTGGGCCGGCCGACTCTCAGCGCAGGCAAATTATATTTGTACAACTTGCCTGTGTGTGCTTTAAACAATGATGTGAACAGACGTAAGTATTGTTTTGACACCCGACCGACGCCAGTGCATGATGTGTATGCGTAAACCATACTCCACAGCAGCCTTTTTGGTGCATAACGCTGTGAAGTTTAGCTCATGCAGCATAGAATGTCAAGCAGATTACGTAACGTAACACTCTCGGGTTTCCCGCCAAGTGCGTTTACGCGCGGTGAACGCGCCTGAACGTTACCTAGCGCCCAGGTACAGTTGCCGTTTTGCATAATACTATGCAAAGCACTAGTGCTTACGGCGCTGTAGTCTACACGTGGTGTACACGTATTAAGCCGTAGACTAGTTCTCCTCTAAGCTTACCGGATACAGTACACACCGTGCCATGCTGCAGCGCTGCAGCGCTAGCATTTGCTACCCCAGCAAATGTCGGAGTCCGGGACGTCCGGGACGTCAGTCGACTGAGAACACTACCACCAGCATGGAACAAAACTTGCTGGGCCGCTGCAAGATAACGTGCCATGGCAAGTGTGTTACATTTATGCCCTGGCCCCTGCAGAGACTCTCGTCGGACGTCACTGCTGCCACTAGCAGGCGAATCAGATGCAGGAAGCAAACACAGTTGACAACACCGTGTGCTGCAATAGCAGCAGCACCAGTGCCACATGCCACCAATGCATCATGATTCATATCCTCCCTCCTACCTCCTCCGAACATATACCGTTGTGGACTCGCCGGGGCGCCAGATACAAAGCCAGTATCACAGCCAGTCAGTGTTGCCTATGGGACGAATGCTTTTACCGCTCTGATGTCTGCCGCTAAAGGTACGCCACAGCCGCTCTGCTAAAACGCGGGCAACAGACTATTACAGCAGCCAACAAGAGGCCCAGGACACAAACAGCTGTGCATGCGTCTGTTCTCCGCTGACATGCAATGCAGGTTGCTGACTGGTAATATCAACTTCATACGCAGGCAATCATCAACAGACGACGGCAGCAGCTGGTATGGTGTCACTTGCAGCTGCTACTGGAACACCAAGCACAGGTGCAGGAACACTTTTGTGGTGCAATCAGCGGTGTTTGGATGCTGTTGGTGCCAGAGCCTGTCCATCATGAGCAGCCCAAGTCTTCTTTGAGTGGCGACCCCCCTTCATGGCACTGCAGCTTTGCCAGCGCATCTGTCTGTTGCGTTGGTCAGTCACTTTTACAGGCGCAACTAATCAGTATAAGCAAGTGTTATGCTTGTGTTGCTGAGGGCCACTGCTTGCTGCAGGGCGGCGTTGTGCCGATCCAGGCCGAACAGCAGGCACACCTGCCGCTGCTGGTGAAGCTGTGGGACAGAGCAGTGGTGTCCCAGGTTAGTGTGGTCAAGCTTGCTGCTGTGCATGCGGTTTAGGTTGCTGGCAACTCGCTGAGGCTCCTCGCACTGATCCACACAGCGCAGTACTCAGTTTGCTGTATCTGTGAAGTCGCTTAACCTTGTGCGGCGAGAACGTATGTGTCTCCCAAAAGCCAGTGAGAACACATATGGTGGTTTCAACAACAGTGATAAGGTGCCTGGCTTGGGCACCAACAAACAGCTGTGCTTTCGCCCAGGTTATGCTTGCAGCAGAGTTTCTGTGCAGCCATGATGTGTTGCTGCCACTGCTGTTATTCAGGTTTGTGTGGCAATGTTGCTGCACTATGGCTCGCCAAAGCACTCATGGCTCGCCTGTTGGAGGAGGTCAGAAGCAGCCCTCTCCTGGCCCTGCTTCTTGACCTGTCAGCAGACACCTCCCATTAGTGAGAATGAGGCTGCACTGTACCTCAGTACCTCAGCAATGGTGTCTCCAAGCAACTCGTTGCTGCATACCTGTGAACTTCACACGTTGTTGAGCAAGGAGGGGAAGACCAGAGGTGTTAGCCGCAGCAGGTGAGGTCTTTGAGTTGGATCTAAGATTGTTTAATGTGTTGGGGTAGATGGGGACGAGGCGATGTTGGGCAAGGTCAAGGGGTTAGCAGCACAGCTCAAAGGGATGGGGTATGCAAGCCCAGCTGCCGCTCTGCACTGTCCTGCAAGTCCCATGAACCTGGTTATGAACGACACTGCTGCTCGCCGTCATGCATATGAGGGGCTGTTACCAGGCCGGAATGTCCCCTTCCGTCATATGAGGGGCTGTTACCAGGCCGGAATGTCCCCTTCCGACCACCTCAGGCGTGCGCCTGCATGTATTGCACAATCATGATACAACTGGACTACTTAGGAGGTCGTATTGCGCATCAGATGCTGGTGAAATGCTCGCGGAGGGGTACTGCCATGCCAGTACACATGTGTACTTGCACTCGCAGGTCACACGTGCCGTTGCGTGAGCCGTTTCGCGACATCGTGGCATGGCAAACATGCACATGTTGCTTTATTGTATGATTGTATCATTCACCAGGCCGCAAAAGGGGCATGTATACGCATACCTTGAACTGCTCCCGAGTTCAAGCACAAACTGCATCGCCACCACTTCAACGTGCATACAGGTCATAGCCGACCTTAATGTCAAACATGCGGTCAAAAGCGATGCGTGTCAGTCAGCTGCAGCATAGCAGGTGCTGGCGAGGTTTGACCCACTCGCTCTCAGGATCCCAGAGCACTGCAATGCCTGAAAGCCTCAGAAAGATCAATCAAGCGACTTAAATAAGCGATCAGACACCCCAAATGAATTCTGTGCAGTGCCCAAACGATGTCACCAGAGGTTCGAGATTGCCGAGGCATGCCCAGGGAAGCTGACCATAGGAATTCTGAAATCTGTTATTGTCATTTCAAGAGCTGCGCAGCCGTCTACTTATTGGCTCGCCTTGGCTGTCTATGTGGCTTCCAAGCATTTTCACCTGCTATTGGGAGTCTTGTATACCAGCAAACGTTTCTGAGCACTCGTGACGCGTGACACTCGTCCGGCTGCCTCGCTGATCGTACAGAGTGGCACCGACACATCGTGCAGTAAATTCGACTCAGCAGGTCCCAATAGATGTTTTCACGCGATGCCAGGCCGCGCATGGCTGTGCGCTAAGCGACCTTAACAATCATTGACGAGCACAGCACGGTATACTTGCATTAGGGACTAGGCGTGGTTTTCACGATGGCAGGTGAGTGCTGCTCGCCTGTAACCAACACCAGATTAGTAGCTGACACAAGTCTTGTATCAGAAAAGGTCAGCAGACCACTTGCATGTCACTTATCGAGAGGCGAGGCGAGCCTATAGTTAGCCAACTGTTGCTGTTGCACCTCATTCTGACCACTGATCATACCACTGCTTGTACATTTCAACAACGTTAGTGAAAAGTGCTTGTTGTCAAGATGTGCTATTCTCGTTGTATTCTCTGCAGAGAAACCACTCACCAACAGACAAGTGAAGGGCACTGCAGCAAGCATTCTAGCCCTGGTGTCAGCATCCAAGCTTGCTGTCACTCTCAAACACTTAGCAGCCACTGCCAGCAGCACTGCTTTGCCAGTGGATTCACCTGTCACAATCACTCACATATTAGAGGCTGATAAGGAAGTGTTGGAGTCATTGGCAGTACCACACCTGGTTTCACTGCTGAAGCAACTAGCAGACCCTAGCAGTAACATGCCGCCACCCCAGCCACCAAGTGTCACAACAGCAGACCCTAGCAGTAACTTGCCTCCACCACAGCCACCAAGTGTCACAACAGCTATGCCACAGCCACAGCCCAAAGTATCAACACGGTTTAGTAAACAGCGACAGCCCACAGCATCAACGCCGTTTGCTAAACAATGGAAGTTGATAGAGTGGACACGAGAAAACAGTAAACAGGCAGAGGTTGAAATGCAGTTGTCAATCGCCAACTGCATGAACAGCAACTTTGAACAACTCAACTCAAGGCTGTATCAGCGACCAGCTGGGGGCAGTCCAACCGAGGGTGTTCCAGTGTCACGTGGCAGCAATGCTCCCACTGCAGTGCAGATAATCAAACGCATTAACGACCGCTTCACAGCTCAGCGGGCACCTGGCACCAAGCAGAAGGCCATCAGTGCCTTCAATTGCAGTCAAGCCGAGTATTACATGTCAGTCATCAACGACCCAGACATTATAGGTTTTGCAGACCAAACGATCAGGCAGAAGTTGAGAGAGGAAATGGAGGTAAAGTGTTACCAGTGGCCAGCAGTATTGTTCTCTGCCCAGCTGATGTCTAGCAGGTCAGCTTGTGGCTAGCCAGGCTGCAGGTCTTGCGAGTCACATGAAATCAATGGGTCTCTGTGGCTGCGAGCACGATGGCCCAGATCAACCTCATGTGGCCTTACAATAAATACTCTGATCTTGCTGTGGTTCAATTGATTGAATAGATTCAGACATACATTTGAGTCATTGGAGTCTGTGAGCAGCCCTATCTGCACCTCGTCAGCCAAGTCACCCCTAATCAACCCCAGCAGTCTGTTACTAGATCTATGTTGCTGCTTACCAAATGCAGGCCTTCATCCACATTGGACGCTACCTGATCTGCCCACTTAACCACAGTGGTAGAGCAGCGACAAAAGTTGACGGCACCCGCCATAACATCAATCTGGGATTCCCCTTCACTGAGATGACAACAGGCAAAGTGCTTGAACATGCTCGGATCAGCAAGGCCCAGAGGTCAGTGCAGCGAGCCATGTGGCTTTCCTTGCTTTGTGGTACGTCACCATGTGGTGACTGCTTGCTTTGCATCAGCATGTGAGGCAGCACTGACTGTCAGAGCTGCAGCAGCTCTTCTCATGCTACCAAAGAACTCGTACACCCTTAGGGCTGCTCAGCAGGTACCTACTCAACTGACATGGCATAGTGTGCGACAAACCAGCACTGACCTTTGTAGGTGACACTCGATTTCTTTCGGTGTATGCACGTGCAGTCAGTACACACCCAAAAGGAGGAAGCCATTCCGCAAAGACCGCCCTCTTATGTGGGAGTCCAGCCTGTTTTTGGTGTTCTACTTTCAGTATCTGGGACTCAAAACCCTGACCAGCTCTAAGACCTTGTACAACTTGAGTACACGGGGACATGGTGTGAACCTGTTAAAGTTGGGACTGGCATGGATATACCAGCTGATGGTGGTGAGTCACCGTTTGGTCACATGTCAAGCCAGCTGGCCAAGTTGCTGGTTAGCCAGTTGCCTGCTGGGTCATCAAGTGGATACAACTGGTTTGTAACATTAGTCATATATCTCTGTGAATCTTGGAGCCTTCAAGTTACTTGGTGAGAGCTGGTGGTTACGTTATAGGGTCATGTCAGCTAGTTGCCAACCGGCTGCAATCGGTTTGTAGTGTGTCAAGGCCTCAGAGCAACCATTGGGTCATATGGCAAGTCGATGTCTGCCGCCTGTTCTTGCCATTCTGTGTTGCAGGGATCAAAGACTCAAGAAGTTGCCTCTTTCAGATGGAGTGATGTTTACATCATGATGAGACTTCCCAAGCCTGATGCAGACTTTTGTACCTGGCAGGCCCGTGATGAAGCCGTGCACAGAGTGCCTATCTGGGCTTTTGCCTTACTACCAACATCCATCTGGCTCAAGGTATGGCAGCTCGGACCGTGAAGCAATCAACGGTGTGCCTTGCAACATGGTTCAAACACTTTGTCCCTAGCCTGCTGAATGTAACCTGTGCCTGTTGTGTCAGTGTGGCCAAAGCTTGTGACTTGTCCCGACTGCAGATCTGTGATAGCGTCGGTGTGGAGCTTGTCTATCGATTGTACCACTGCCAGACGGGCAAGGGGGCTGATTCCGATAAGGACCGTGACAAGCGCTACAGGGGCTTCTCTAAGCTCACTCTGCCAGCATCCTGCTCAGCCGTCGACATCGCCAGCCAGATCATCGCCGTTTTTAGAGCTCAAGCCACCATAGACTACAAGTTCTTTCTTGAAGATGTGGATGGCAAGAGTCTGATCTTCAAGCCTGTCAAGCAGCAGGCTGCCAAGGTACCCACGAGACCAGGTAAAGCCCTGGCCCGGCGATTGCACACCACCTAGCATCAGTTTTGCCTTCGCTCTGTACAACCGGTCAGCCCTGGCACTGAGCCAGCCACAGCCCGCGACTTGTGTTGAAGCGGTGGGTCGCTGTGGTTGTGAGCATGATTGCCCTAACCTCAAGAGACTCTCACGTGACACTGTCTCTGGCCCATAAAACAAAGGCTGCTGAGACTCGCTCTAGCCCAACACATATAGAATCAATCTGAGCCATTGGAGTCTCTAAATACAATGCCAATCTGCCGTCTGGTTGTAGACTATGAGAGGGCAGTAGAAAGGCTCAACAGGAACATGCACCAAAGCCTGGGCTTGAAGTCGAGCGGACGTACCAAAGATGAGAAAGAGAGGAAAGCCAGTCACACTATCCCTGATGTATTCAAAGAACTGAGTGAGTGTTCCTAGCCGCTAGGACTCAAAGTCCCTAGCAGGTCTGTAGCAAGTCCCTAGCAAGCCTCTAGAAAGTTTCTAGCAAGCCGCTAGCAAGTCTCTAGCAAGCCTCTGGCTATCCTCCAGCAAGCGTCTGCTCAGCATCATGAGCTTACATGAGCCCATAGGCAGCAGCCAACTCAGATGTCCGCCACCATAAGCTCCTGACACTCACGCCTACTCACTTTGGTGTATGCTGCTGTTCAACAGTGGGCCGCGATGCAAAAGTCGAGGGCTTAAAGGCAGAGGTAGAGCCCATCACCTTCTATTGTGCAAGACACCAGGCTGAGGCTGTTGCCGAGAGAAGTAAACATGATGACTACCTGCAGCAAGCATTCGGCATGCCATCACTCATCAAGGGGCATGCCTGGCAAGTCCGTGGCCGCTCTGACTGCAGCGAGATAGCCGAGGTGCATGTGGAACACTCTGCCAATACACATGCAATGAGGGACCAGCAAGAGCCCGGAGCCCGTGTGGTCACTACCTACCTGCTGCGCCGTGACCACACTCTGGGCAATGTTCCCCTGAAGGACCCCACACTGTGAGTGAGGACCAGGGCTGCGATACAGACCAGCATATAGTCTACGGAATTGACGCAGCAATCTTGGCAACCTCAGACCCAATCATTGGGCATGTTCTGACATCCAATACTTCCCAGCGTTGCTGGTAGTCTGACTAGGTGTGCCCCTCTTGTTGCTCACAGGCACGACAGAGATCCTCTGTCTACCAGCACTGATGCAGCTGTCGCTGAGCTGTCAGCAGATGAGCGGCACCTGTTGTTTGACACGCTGTACCAGCGTGTGCCAGGTGCATGGCAGCCTGACAAGACAAAGACTCTTTACGATGCTGCCAAGTACCTGGCCGAACAACAACCAGAAGCCAAGAAGTCTGATGAGATGGCAGCACACATGAAGGTGCAATTTGAGGGCTTGTATGACACACACGGCTTTGCCCTGCAGTACATCGATGCAGCAGCCATGCAGGAGGACTTTGGTAATGTGCAGGGGGATGACCTGGCCGCTCTGCTGCAGCAGCTCAGGATCAAAGTAGGCAGCATGTTGCACGACTCACCTGTGGAGCCCGTGAAGGGCCTAGCTCAACTGAGCAGCTCCATCCTGCTGCTGTTGGGGGACTTCAGTGACTTCAAGCCAGGTGAGACTTTGGTCTACATCATCAATCCCAAACAGTTGTCCCTTGATCAGCAAAATCGCTCATGGCTAGCATGTCAGCTAGTGGCTAGCTATGCCAGCAAGAAAATTCTAGAATGTTTCCAGCTTGATTTCTGCCCAGCTAGCGGCTAGCTATGCCATTAGTATCAGATATGCTTCGTTTTCTGCCCAGATATTGGCTAGGTATGTCAGCAGAAAAGCTTATGATTCTACTATCTTGTTCTCGCCCAGCTAGTGGCTGGCTAAGTTGGCAAAGAAAAAGTAGAGACTTTCTGCCTTGTTGATTGTTAGCCATCCTGACTGCAGTCCCTTGCTTGCTTGCATGCAGGTGGCAGCTTTGGTGAGGCAGTGAGCAAAGCCAAGCCAGCATCAACTGAGCAGGACAACAGTCAGCAGCTCGGCCTAAATGGCATGGCAGCAGCCAGTCATAGCGAGCCTGGCAGTGATTCAGAAGTACCTCGGTGCCTGCCAAGACCACGGCAGAACGTCCAGGTCCTCAACAACAGCAAACCACCCATGGATGCCAGCAGTGACAGCAGCGATAACGATGAGGATTCTGAAATGCAGTCTGAGTCTGATGGTGCAGAGCAGGAGGACATGGCGTATGGTATGAATACAGGTGGGTAAAGAGCTCAGAAGGCATCTACAGATCACCCAAAGGGCTCACATTATGTTGCAGGTCGTGTGGTGTTCTGTTGGACTGTTAAGTTTGTCTGTATGACCCATCTATCTGTGGCTAGATCTATCTGTGGCTAGATCTGTGAGGCTGTCAAGGTTGTCTGTATGACCCATCTATCTGTGGCTAGATCTATCTGTGGTTGTTAGGTTTGTCTGTATGACCCTACCATCCGTGGCTAGACCATACAACTTGCTTCATGCTGTCTGCTGCTCTGCCATGCAGGCAACATCACCTTGGGGCTAGAACTCACAGCAGCACCACCAGTGCTGCCACCTGCACCTCAGGCAGCAGCAGCAACTGTGACAATACCCTCGTCTCAAGTGATAGCAGGGACCCAGGTGATAGCCTCGTGCACTGGCTACAAGACGACCACCAGCAATGTGGGAGTGCACCGCACCTTGACAGCAGGTGCAGAGCCGGTGTCTAGTGTGATAGGACCAGCAGCTCCACCAGAGCCCAAGAAACGCGCCGCCAGCATAGCATCACCATCGGGGGATGGGCCAGCAGCAGCAGCAGGACAATCACTGGCGACGGCACCAATGCCCAGCAAGAAGCCCAGGGTGGCAGCAGCAGCAGCAGCAGCATTCGCTGTGGCAAATCCAGCTGTGCCTGTTCCCTGCGTAGATCCCACTGTGGTGCTGAACACCAATCATGATGATGAGCACATGATAGACCTGGTCAGTGACTCACAGGATGAGCAGTAGTGAGGGGCAAGCACGGGAGGTGTTAGTAGCAGGAGGTAGCGGGCAGTGGTGTGCAGCCTGTCAAGGTTACTAGCAGGTGTTGACTGGTTGACTCTCTGACCAGTTTTGCCCTACTGTTGTTAGCATGATTGTTGCCTGCATATGCATGAAGGGCACTGGTAAAGACACAGTGGTGAGTGACAAAACGCGTCTGCCTCCCTAGCCAAGCATGTTTGCTTGGATAGTACATTTATGGCATACGCATGCTACATACCTTTCTGTGCTTGTCATACAGCTCTACATGTATCGGTAGGGTTGCGTGTTGCTTCTATTTGACGGCTTGGTGGTCAGTGTGAGCCTGTTGGTAACACTTTTGTTATGTTACAACTAGCAAAGTATGGTGACAGACAAAAACATTTGTCAGCTTGAACAGCGTGGCCGGGCTGACATGACATGTGTGTGTCAAAGTGCATCATGCGCAAATCATACACACAGCCAATGATTGTGACAGGCCTAGGCTGCCTTCAAGGAGACACGTAACACACACAGTGAGGCGCAAACGTGTTTCTCACACCAGCCTCATGCAGGCATTGGCCAGACACTGCATACAAGCTTGCCAAGTGTGCGTGACCGTCCTTACATATGGGTCTCATGTCTTCAACAAAGCATGCATGACTGTCCCAACCACATATGATGTTTGCACAAGCCAGCACAGCTTCAGCACCAATGCCTTGTCAATTCTAGGATATCTATATATCAAGCACATGCTCCCATACCTAGGTAGCAGGACTTCTTCTGCCGCAGGGGCTGCCCCGCTGCTTTCAGAAGATTGGATGCTGTTAAACGCTGAGCTGCAAGCGCAATAGTTTGATAATCAAACTGCAATACATGATATTCAAAGGGTGCTTTTACATGATATGTCCGAAATTGTATAGGTTTGCTCCTTTGTGCCAGCGCCGGCCCCTGCGGCTGTTGACAATTTTGAATGCCGCTCAATCATTATGATACAGTGGTGCAAGCATAACTGTTGGTAATATATATGACACATGCTTCACGCACATTAACACAGCCTGGCTTGGCTTCTTTTGCATAAGCACCGGCCCCTGCTGCTTTCAACAGCACAACTGCTGCAAGGTACTGCGCTGCAGACGCTTGTTTCTGCGCCCGTACAGGTTTTGCTGGCCCTGATTGCAGCACTTGTAGCCTCTGGGACTTGCAACAGCTGCAGCAGTAAACCTCAAGTTCCCGACTAGCAGCTGTTTCTGGAACTTTGATTCCATAGTCCTAGTTTGGCAGAATGTTCAATTGCCGCTCAAGTTACCAAAAGAGGTACACTCATACACATGGGTGTTGATTATCTCATACCATGATGAGGCCCTTACAAGGCAGTTTGACATGTCTCAATCAGTAACTTTTTTTTTAGAGAAGTTACAGTGGACACCTCACCATCTAGAATGGTACTCTCCACACCCAATAGGAAACCGATTGCAACCAACAAAGGATAAGCCCAGATGAAATCCTGCCAGGAGTCAAGCTAACTATCACCGTGGGAATCAAGTCTGGTGGAGGGGCAAGGACGTCAGGCAGCCCACAGGCGAAAGTCAGTCTGGGAACACATGCAGCTGGGATTCAAGGATAACAGAGTTCACCGTGCTGTAAACTGCAAGCACCAACGTTGAGTGTTAGCCTTTCGATTGTTAGACTCAGGCACTGGGGCTCAGAGCGTTGCTACTGGTGCTGTCAGCAAGAAACATACACCTGCAGGTCACGGGTAGATACAACTGGCCACGCATGCGCTTGGCCAGGGGCTTGTGGTGCGAGGTGCAGTCAGCTAGTGTCTCAAGTGCTCACGGCGGTTGTGTGAGAACAGCCCAGGTTGCTTTTGCGGAGCTGCGCCACAAGCCCTGATGATAGCCCCAAGCTCGACGCACCTAACGTTTGATGCTCTGCTGTAACAGCGTACACGTATACTACTGTACGCGTGTACACGCGTGTAACAAGCATCCACACTGTCTATAAATTTGAAAACTTAACATCACGCATAACAAGCTTTGATGACCACAAGGTGCAAGGCCGCTAGAGGCCTCCTATCCTGCGTACTGAGACCCAGTGCATTGATGCGGCATTGCTGCGGTTTACCGCACTACGTAGTGCCTTGTCCACTACGCGATGTGGACGAATTATGCACAGGCACTGCCTGCCAGAGCCACGTGTAGTCTCAAAATTAACGATTGAAAACAGCACTAAGTGGACTACGAACGCTGATGGGGGCTGGGGCGCCGCGGTGTTGAATTCGCCGGGTTGCTCCAGGACAGTCAGGCCATTGCACACATACAGCTGCAGCAAAGAGCGCAGCGGTGCTAACTTCTGCGCCGGGAGCAGCATGTGCAAGACGTGTAATGCCTGCGTTCAAACAAGTTCAGTGCTGCTTGTTGCCGTCCTGGCCCTGGCTGCAAGTGGTGCAGCAGGTAAGCCATGCGGGTACTGTTTGCACAGCAATACAGTCAATACACAGCCGCGGCAGGAGACATGATATGCTGGGACTGGACTGCACTCCACTCCAATACCAGCTCTCTTGAGCGCTTTGTAATAGCCAGGCTGTTTCAGTGCTACTGTCAGCGAAAGTGCACTTTCTTGACAGCGATGAGCAGCTGTAGTATGAGCAAACACGCAAGCTACTCTTAAAGCGTGGTGTGATGACTACCACGCCTTCTGCAAGCTGCTTGCACATAACTCGCTTTGCCTTGCACTGCAGATGATACCTCACAAGCTCCCAGCATACGGGCCCAACTCAGCAGCAAGTACTGCAACCCAGACACAGGCTACATGCAACGACATGCTTTGAAGGCAGTAGAGACTATTGCAAAGAGTCAAGGCCTCACTTTGCTGCATGGGCTGTCAGGCAACTGCTGGTATGTGTTCAGTCCTGCAGCAACTCAAAAAGCTACCACCATGGCCTTGGCAGCATTAACTGAAGTCACGAGTGACGCAGGTGAGCTGAGGAACCGCCAGGTCAACTCTGCATCCTGGTTGGAGGTCCCTTTCAAATCCAGCACCTGAAGTTTGCTGCCACAGAGGCTTTGACAGTGTTCCTGCACAGCACGCGTGATTCCTTGAGCGTTACATGAGCCAGCAAGCCTGATTGACTGGACGTGAGGTGTCCACACCACTTGGAACAGTATGGCATGCTGGGTTGGCAAGCTCAGTGAGTGTGTCCCGTGATGCAGGAACCCCGTCAGCAGCAGGAGTGCCAGCTATCTTCGCAGCCGTACTTGAAGACCTCACCACACTGCCCGTTCAAGAGGCAATACTGCCAGCAGTGCCTGTGTCCACTGAGCCG
>NSMO01014727.1:0-13443 GCA_002588565.1 Coelastrella sp. UTEX B 3026 | reverse complement strand
GGCTCACGGCATAGAAAAGGGTGATCATCAGCAACATGTGATATCCAGGTTGTGGGGGCTGCATTCATGATTGTGAAGTCACTCAACAACCACCAACATCTAGCCACTGTATGTTGCTTAGCCTCTGTTAGCTTTTGTGCTGCTGCTTGTTGAAGTTGCTGCTGCCTATGCTGCTGTATCAGTTGGCTATGGTGCCCCCCCCCCTAACCTCCCCCGATTTTTTGGCGGTACGCCATCCCGGCGCTCGCCAAGCGCTACCGGACCGTGACCGGGGGGTGCTACTGTCAGTCTGTTTTGTGTCTTGGCGTTATACAAACAGTAATGGCGTTTGCATGGCGTTATCATGTTGCAGCTCATGATCTACGCCAAAGCTAATTTGATGTGGACAAATTTTTTCAACCCGTGTTTGTGTCGTGGAGTCGTGTGAACCGTCATGCAAACAGTCATGGCGTTATCATGTTGCAGCTCATGATCTACGCCAAAGCTAATTTGATGTGGACAAATTTTTTCAACCCGTGTTTGTGTCGTGGAGTCGTGTGAACCGTCATGCAAACAGTCATGGCGTTATCATGTTGCAGCTCATGATCTACGCCAAAGCTAATTTGATGTGGACAAATTTTTTCAACCCGTGTTTGTGTCGTGGAGTCGTGTGAACCGTCATGCAAACAGTCATGGCGTTTGTCATGTTGCATGCAGCCCAGGGAGAGGCTAGAGAGGCTATGTCAAAGGCTAGAGGCTATGTAAAATGCTAGAGGCTTTGTCGCGTAGCGGGGTGTAGTCTAGGTGTCGTTTCCATACTGCATCTCATGATATACGCCAAAGCTAATTTGATGTGGACAAATTTGTCATGCCACGACAGTCATGCCACGACAGTCATGCCACGACCTGAACCCTAACCCGCGATAGTCATGCCACGGCTCACGATGCGGCCACCACAGCGCCCTGCGGCGCCCCACGATTCACAATGCGACCTGCACATGCCCAGCGAGGCCCCACGGCACGGCGCGCGCGGGCGCCCCCGGCCGCACACCGCCGTATCACAACGCACATGCACTGCCCCACTTCTTCCAATCCAATTCCTCGAGGGATACACAATAGGTGTGTTCAACATTCGCAAACCAACGTGCAAAGATACTTTTGCCCAACAACTTGAAAATCATCCATTCCTCCTCCTCCCCCTCAACCTCATGTACATATGGAGCGGGTCCTGCAGCGTAATTGATCACCTCCTGCAACGCAACTCTGAGGCGTCTCTCCAAATCACGTTGTAACCTGTCGTTGTTTATCTCCGCTGTAATTGTTTCTTCACGGCTCAAGCTTGCTACTTCTGACATGACCCGGGTCGCTTCAGATCTCGCCAACAAGATGTTTGCTTTTGCATCCACTGAGAAAAGATAGCGGTCTCGTTCCCAAAAACCAGAGATTATCATATAATTGTACTTGTTCAATAAGGATGCCACTCTGACCTCATGGGATTTGTGTGTCCAACCGTGTAGGTATCTTGCCGAACGCAATATATCCTCTCGTAATGCCACAATGCCACACATCTCCTTAATTATGCGGATACACTCGAGCCTCCAGCGGGCACACTGCAACTCTCCGTTGTTGACGATGGTCGTGGTAAACTCCCCCCATTTGTCCTTGGCGATCCTGGGATAGATCCCGAATGCCAACACATCATTGGGCAATGCGTTGAGCAATCTACGGAATTCGAGGGGGGATGCCATCATGTCAAGGGTACCAAACACACTTCATAGGCATCGTTTAAGTACCCTCCAACCCGTTGTGACCGTGGTCAGCCGAACACGTACTCCGTTGTGACGGCGTCGACGACGCCTTTGGGCAGCGACGTCGCCCCCCCGGCCCTCACGCGCGGCGCGGCGCCCACGTACAACACGGCGTCCTTGTGCGCTTGCCCATCGACGGACAGGCTCTTCTCGCTGAGCACCAGCCGCTTCTGGGACAGCGCGTTGGCGGCCCCCGCCGGTGCCGCCAACAGCTTGAGGTACACCTTTTTCGCGGTGACTTTCGTCACCACGCCCGCGTACACGTAGCCCTTCTGCTGGCCCTTCTGCACGGTGAGCACGTGCGGGTCCTCGCCCTCGTCCGCTTGGCCTTCCACGTCCAACACCAGCAGCTTGTCTTTCTCGGCTACATCGGCCACCGTGTCGCCCGCGGCCTCTTTGTCTGGCGCCGGCTCCGCAAGCCCCTCCTTGACCAGTCTCCGAGCCTGCCTCGCCTGCTCCTTCGCGGTCTGGATGGCCTTGGGGGCCGGCAGGTTCTGGGGTTTGTCCACCTTCATGAGCTCGTTCGGCTTGGCGGCCCGCGCGACGGCCTCGCCCTCCGGGTAGGTCTTCAGCGAGACTCGGGTGCCCTTCACACCGGCCACCTGGTACACCTCCAGCGACATCGTCTGTGTCGCGCCCTTTTCGAATATGGGCTTCTGCAACTTCAATCGGACGTAGTCGCCGGGCTGGAAGGATTGTGCGACCTCCTTGCTGACGGACCTGTTGTACAAGCTGTCTTCGACCCAGCGTCGGTGCAGTGCTGCGGGGTCCGAGTACACCTCGTCGGGCGTTCGGTTGCTCAGGGTCTCGTGTGGATTCCCATTGTAATCCTCCAAGATCTCGTCGAGCCACTTGGTCCATTTCGCGTCCTCGCGGGCATGGATGCGCTTTTCGATCATCGCACGGAGGGTCTGCACACAGCGATCGAGGATGCCGAGGGGGTCTCCCTCGGTGACGTGTTCATCCGCGGCCACACTTGTGAACACGGGTATGTTTGTTTGCGGTTGAAGTCGACGAAGGCCTTGGCTGAGAAGTAGTCGTCGCCTTGGATGTAGAACGGCGTGTGCCCGACCTCCTTCAGAAACGACTTGTAGGCGGCCAAGACGTCTGTTACATTCTCGCTTTTCAACACATACGCAAAGGCCTTGCGGCTCTCAATCTCCACCAACAAGAGAAACCTGGTCTTGCCACTGTTCTGCCGCTTGTACCTATCCATTCTGATGGTATCAATCTGGTACGAGTATGGCGGCGCCGCTATGCGTGCGAACTGGAACTTCTTCTTTGGCTTGGCGTAAAGCTCCTGAACGGGGTTCTTGTGCTTGTCCCACCAGGCATCAAAGTCCTTCTGAGGCACCTTGTGTCCGGATGCCTTCAAGCGTTGGAGCAGTTTCTGTTTGGAAAGCAGCTCGTACCGCTTGATGCCCTCGACCAGCTTCTGTATCCGAGCCGCAGGCTCGGATACCTTCTCGACATGTGACTTGCCCATTGCTTTGCTTACAAGAAACATCTATTTCACCCTTGGGCAGAGACATGATAATCACATGAACATCAAAAAGGTCTCATCCACATGCTGGAGCGTCTCGTCCACACCCGCTTCAGCCGCAGGCTGGAGCGGCTGGAGCTGCTCGTGCTCGCATGTCGGCCACTTGCGGACCGTGGGCTGGCTGGACTCCTCGTGGTGATGGCTCGAGTTGCACCCCAAGCAGGCCACCACCACGTTGTCGTGCGTGTGGCCCTTGGTGTTGTCCCTGCGGTCAAGGGTGACCTGCAGCTTGTCGTGGGCGCCGTCGTACCTCATCAGTTTCACCTCTTGGCCACAGTGCGTGCAGGTCTGGCCACACTCCTCGATCATTCTGGCGAACTGCTGCGGGGTCACGTCGCACAGCTCGTGGCCCGCCATCCTGTCCTGCCTCGTGTAGCCGTCGAGCTTCTTTCGTAGGTTTTCCTTGAGCCGGTAGTCGTGCGCCGAGCCGGGCAACCTCCCTAGGTGCACCTGCTCCATGCGCTGGGCGCGGGTGATTGCCGTGTAGATCATCGGCTTGCTCATGCGGTTGTACTCCCAGATGGTGAATTCCACCTTGATGGTGTCGCCTTGCGCCTTGTAGACCGTGATGCAGTAAGCGACCCTGAAGTGCGCGTGGAACTTCGCTGTCTCCCAGTGCCTGACCCGATTGTCACGCAGGCTCCTGGTGGTGAAGGAGTGCTGACCGACTTCCACAACCTCGAAGGACTCGTTGTTTTGCACGTCGATGGCAGCCCGGAGCTTGTCCATGAAAGAGGCGTCTTCGGGGAGCTCCGGCATATCGTCCTTCTTGACCTTGGTGGTCTTGCAGCTGATGAGCGGCAGGCCCGGGTACAGCCACACGTCTTGCGTGCGGTCGTCCGTCGGGATGGCCTCCACAAACACCGCTCCTTCCTCCGGTTTGAGCTTTCGCATGAAGTGGTCGTTCACCTTGAAGACGACCGCATTGGTCCACGCGAGATTGATCGTGGTGGGGCGCTCGCCGAGCCCGACCACAGGGAAGTGCGCCGCGGCCTGGAATCCTGGGTCATCATACACCTCGTTACTGACCTTCTCCAGCTCCTCGTCACACCTGTAGCCCTTGGTGAGGACGACCCGCTGCTGCCCGGCGAGCTCCATGAGGGTGGGGTGGTGCATGTAGTTGAAGGTGCTCTTCTCGCCGGGGGCGCCGAGCTGCCTGGGGTCGCCCATCACGATCCAGACCATGTCCGGCCGCATCCGCGCCACCACATTCAGACAGTACCAGAGGAACTCTCCCACCATGAACGCCTCGTCCACGATGATTTCGCGCCGTGGGGGAACTGGCGCATCGCCCTGTAGAGCGCGCCTTTGCGCTTGGTCACGACGTTGTTGTTGCCGCCCACGAACGAGTGGATGGTGACCCCCCCGAGGTTGTTGGATGCTTTGTGGGTGGGTGCGAGGGCGACAACCGCGACGCCATGCTCCAGCAGTTGCTTGCCTAGCCAGGTCTTGCCTTTGCCGGGCGGGGCCGTCACCAAGACACCGCCGTGCCGCTCGGCCACCTGTACGACCTCCCTCCACTGTGCGCTGTCGGTGATCTCGGGGTGGTCTACCCACCGCCGGGGCTCCATGCGGAGGCACGACATGTCGCACACCCGGAGCTGTATCTCTTGGCTCGTCAAGTCTGCCTCTTCCTTGTAGGTGCCCCACGACCGGATCTCCTCGACGATGCCCATGTTGATGTCTTCGTCTACGTGGAACCGCGGCAGCCCGCCGACGTCCACGCGCTTCAAAGGCTTGGCCCCGCACTTGATCGGCGCCCGGCTGCTGCTCCGGAGCTGCCAGGCGTCGCACTTACGGACCAGAGGGATGCCGCCGAGCTGCTGCCACATCTCAAAGCCGTGTATGTTGAGCCAACCCTGGACCTGGAGCATGATGGGGACGTTGTGCTCGAGCCTCGGCTGTTCGCTCGTCATCGCGTAAACGTAGTACTTCTTGTCTGGGTCGTCCGGGTCGCTGAACTGTTTGAAGATGACGCCCTGGTTCGGGTCGTGCTTCAGCCGGTCCACCACGTAGCCCCACGCGTCCTCGACGCGCTCGGTCACGTGCGCGGTGCCCACTCGAGTGTCCTTGCTCATGCCCAGCTTGCCGTAGAGCATGACTTGCAGCTTCTTGCCCGCTGCCGCCATCTGCTTGCGCGTCACCGTCGCGGGGAGGGGCCAGTGCGAGTGGGTCAAGCTCAGGATTTCATGCTGGTAGGCATGGAAGGTGTCCTTCGGGAGCTCCGAGGTCGCCCGCACCATGTACTTCGTCTGGAAGGGGACCTTGTGCTTGGCGGCGTGTTGGAGCTCCTCCCGTGTGTAGACGCGCGGCCCGTTCAACACAAACCTGTCCTTCGTGTCCGCGTAGTACAGCCCGTTTGGGAGCGTGCTGAGGTCGTGCTCGTGGGTCACGTACGAGTCCTCGACGGTGGCGTTGTGGTTGAACACCAGGAAGGGGGCCTTGGGCTCGTGCAGCGTGTAGGGGTAGGCCGCCTTGATGTCGAACTGACGGACCTGCTGCCTCTCGATCTGCTTTCGCAGCGCGCCGGGCGATGTGGCGGGGAAGAGCGCGCCGACGTGCACGTTGTTTTTGGCGTTCTTGCCGCTCAGCAGCCTCTCCACCGCGGGGTTGGGCCGGGATTTGGGCAGGCTCGGCAGGGTCTTGGCCATGACGAAGTCGCAGACCTTGCTGAAGGTGGCCGTGTCGTTTGGGGGCAAGCCCATCCGCCGCCAGATCTCCTTGACGACCTGGTCGTCCGGGTCGATGACCGTGTCGAGCGCCTCCTTCCGCGTGGTGTCTGTGTAAAACCGCCAAGAGCTGATGTGCCCGTCTCCCGATATGCGGACCTTCACAGGCAGCTCGCCACGGGCACGTGCCTGCTGGAGCAGCAGGTTGAACCGCTCCTGGGAATCCATGGCCTTCCCGACGACCTGTCGTTTCACCACCAGCTTCTTCTCCGCTTTGTTTTGCGCCTCCCTGCCCATGGTGGTGAGTTCGTCAATCCAGGTCTCGTCTTCGCCCATGGTTTTGGGGTTGGCGGTGGTGGTCTTGAGGCCGCGGGCGACTCCGATAATGAAGGATGAGTCCTCGTATGGTTGCAGGTGGCCGTTCCGGATGGTGAAGAACATGCTTTTCCGATGGGCTTGGAGTTGGCCGGAAGGCGGGGCGTATGCCAAGACGACCTTCTGATCTTCGTCAAAGGCCGCCATGCTGACGCCCAGATACATCGCCACCTTCTTCACGTGGTGTGCGGTCGCCCCGTTTGCGATGATCTCGTCGGCCTCGTGCTTGTGGAGGTTGTAGCAACTCTCGAAGTTGTCATGTGTCGGCCGAAGCCATCCCGCCTCGCCTTTTGTTCCCATCGCCCCGGTCATGACCACCGCAATGTTGTAGTCATTGCTGCATAGCTTCTTGAAGTGTTCACCTTGCACGGCCTTGACAAAGTCTATGACGCACTTGCCCTGTTCCGTGTCGTAGGTGGTGTTGAAGCCGCTGTAGGGAAGCGACTGGTGGTCCTTGGGCGACTCTGTCGACAGGCTTGGGTGCGGTGTAGTCGATTTTGTGGATGTCGACGGTGAACCCGCCCTCGACCTTGGTCACGTTGACAATGGGAGAGTCTTCGTACAAGAACCGGATCTCCTCGTCGGCTAGCTCTTCCAACTGGGCGGCGGTGGGCATCTCCTCGCCGATGTAAGGGATGTCGATCGTCTTGTCGAACCAGTATTCGGGGTCGTCCTTCTCGCTGACCTTGACCTTGACATGTACAAAGCCTGCATACTGCTGGGCTTGAGTGTTGGGTGTGGCAGAGGCTTGACCGGTGCTGGAGGACGGGCGGTCCTTGTGGACGGTTTTGCGGGCCTTGGCTTCGGCCTTCTCGGACGCCGCCCGCAAGCCCGCCATGAACTTCTCCCTCTGTTTCGGAGTCAGCTTTGACATCATGTCCGCAACATGCTGGCCGTAATCCGCATCCGACCCGGGATTGGGCTTTCCTTGTTCACTCATGTGGTGGTATCCTGAGCGGAGATAATAAATTTTGGTGGTCAAATGCCTTCTTTAGGTCCGTCTTAGCTTTATACCTTGCCCGCCGCAATGCGTTGACACGCTGCGTGTGTTCTGTGTCGGCCTTTCTCTGCTCACGTCGCTTGGCATTCAGCTCCTCCTTGTGGGTTTCGTACCACTTTTTGAATCGTTGCTGTTGGGTGAGTGCCATTGCTTGCTGAACTTTGTTCAGCAAGCAGAAAATAAAACACTTGCGACTGACCGTGGTCAGTCGCAATCACTTCTTGAACCCCCCAGCCCGGTTGACGAGGTTCATCACTTGCCGCTGGGACATCCGCCCGGCTTGTCTCTCTCTTGGTGGGTTTCGCTTGCTTGCTGTGTGCTGCTGGAACTTCAACACCGCTTCCTTGTGGTTGTTGTCGGCCCAGAAGACGCTGCCTCGGGTTTGAGCTTCCCGAGGGACCCTTTGAGCTACGACGGGGTCGTCGAATATGTAGGTCTGGCTATCGGCCGCCTTCGTCGACCGATGGGTCTGCGTGTGTGCGTGTGCCGAAGCACGCTTCGGCACGCTACTGGTCTGCGTATGCACTTGTGCCGACTGTGTCGGCACAGTCTGTGTGTGTGCCGAAGCACGCTTCGGCATAGCTTCACCAGGCAGTACCACGATTAACTCGGTTGGCGGCCTTGCCGCCAACGGTAGGTCGATCTTGTTCAGTGCCGTCCCCACGTTCAAGTTCATAGCAGCTAATCTACCGCTGGTGAGGTCGTCCACTGTCAGCTTGTGCGTATGTGCGCGGGAACGGCTTTTCTTTGGGGGCATGCTAAGTGTCCAGGTATAATGCTGTCAGAGAAAATTTTCTCGCAACACGATATACACCTTTTGCGGTGCCTGCACCGCAAACAGCAAACATGGCGTACCCAGCAGCCCTCAAGTCGGCCGCCATGCGACTCAGCAACTACTCGGCCACGACCCGCAAGATAGTGCCGCTGGGCAAGGACTCCAACTATAGGGCGGGCGACTCGGTGCGGTTCCTGCTGCACAGCAACACCCTGTGCGACATGAAGAGTCTCGCGCTGCATTTCACGGGCAGCACGCGCGCGGACCCCGGCAGCGATGGCAGGGGAATCGTGGTTTTCCCGAGCCTGACGACGAGTTTAATCGACCAGATTGTCGTGTCATTCAATGGCGTGCAAGTGAGCAGCACGCCGCGGTCCTGGGGGCAGTTAGCGAAACTGCTCGACGATTTCACGGTAGGCAGTGAGAAGCGTCGCGTCAGGCTGCTGCAGCAAAACGAGCGCATGGCGGGGCTCGACCCCAAAACCGGCCAATTTTACAAAAACGCCCTTTTTGAGAATACGGACGACGCATCAAGCTACCCCACCGTTAGACCGGGCGATAGGGAGACCAACCGCCGGTTCACCGTGGACGAGTGGCCGGGCTCTTTCATAGGCACCGTGGAGCCCAGCATAATCAGCACGGCGCTGACTGGGGACGTGATGATCGAGATCAAGTTCGCCCCGAACAGTGTTTTGGTGGCCGGGCGACTCGCAGGCTACCAACCGGCCGCCGCCGATACCGACGCGGTGCAAAGGATGGAGGTGGACGGAGAGGAGGATACTGACGCGGCGGGTGCTGCGCAGGGAATCGCCAACGACCTGGCGCCGGCCAACCCGAGCTATGTGCTGGACAACCTCGCTATGACTGTGAAAACGATCGACATTTCAGACGGGAAATTTTACGATTGGCTCAAGGAGCAAGTCACGGAAAACGGGCCGTTCAACCTGGCATACCAGCAGTGGACGATGCAGCCCGGCACGAACTGCCCGGTCGGGAGCGCTACGTCGACGACGCGCACGACTGTCAACTCGTCGAGCATCGACATGATCCTAGGGACGTTCATAGGTACCGATTACGAGAGCGGCTCGGTGATCCCCGGGTCGAACGTGATCTACACGGCGCCCCAGACCCGGGCCGCGGCACCCGCCCGGCCGCCCAGCTACGCCCGGCAGGGCACCTACGGAAATTCGCAGACCTCGCGGTATTTCCAGCGCGGCGGCATCGACGCGAGCCAACCGTTCGAGTCTTCGTTCAGCGTGAACAACGTCCAGCTCGACTTCCCGGCGGACCTGCAGAGTGTCTGGGGCAAGGTGAAGTCCGAGTTCGCCCTTGGGATGACCGACAGCACCAGCATGAACCCACGACTGCAAACATTGACTCAATTCGCACAGGGCTTCTTCGTAGCGCCATGCAGGCTCAACTTCAACAGTTACCAATCGTACAGCAGCCGGCTGATGTCCGGCCTGGACAGCCGCGCTAGCAGCGTGCACGTCTCATGGATGACCAAGGGGACGGCCGAGCGGCTCGCCGACAATGCCACCGGCCAGCAGCTGATCCCGCAGCTGTGGGTCGGCTCCACCTCTCTGGCTCGTATCTCCCCAGGCAGGGTGATCGACCTGGTCTTCTAGTGGGCTGCTTCGCACCCCACAACTGG
Source organism: Coelastrella sp. UTEX B 3026 (assembly GCA_002588565.1). Taxonomy (NCBI): domain Eukaryota; kingdom Viridiplantae; phylum Chlorophyta; class Chlorophyceae; order Sphaeropleales; family Scenedesmaceae; genus Coelastrella; species Coelastrella sp. UTEX B 3026. The sequence continues at coordinate 3,640 of NSMO01014727.1, read as the reverse complement.
CTTGCGGCAATCAACATAGTGTGTGTTAATTTGATCGCATGTATTTATGATACCAATCCATCGATGTGTTATCGTCCCAAGTGAGTCCATTAGACGTAACAATGTGGTGCCATGTATTCACGAGATCGCTCATGTTCCAAGTTCTTGCTCGGTAGGTGTATTCCATGCGTCCAGGACCATCCATGTAATCACAAAACAAGCTGAACACTTGACTCAGCCCATCATGGCTCCGATCTTCAAGCAAACCATTCACACGCTCGCCAATCGCCCTGACAGCTGCACGGTTCCGACGGATCATGCAGCCTCGCTTGTTCGTCGCCGTGATTGCGAGCAGCTCATCCAAGGCGCGGGACGCATCCTCAATGCTCAATCGCCTCGGTGTTGAATCCATAGTGAATGGGTTGTGACAGCAAGGTAAAATGTACCCTCTTATATATCATAGACATGTCAATTGCTACAGTCCTCGACACCGCCCTCCGGCCAGCTGTTCATGGTGAGCCACACCCAATACACACCAACACGCTCGTAGAATCTATGTTGGATAATGCTGCCACGAAGGCCGGCGTGTTTCTGCAAACAGCCGAGAACTTCCTAGTGACGCTGGCGGATACCAAACAATGGGACCCGGTTCACCTGTCAGCTAGAAACCCCACAAATGACCCTGAGCATGCTTACGGTTTTATCTTTGCAAACCGACCGGTCGCCATGCAGCAAGCTAGGAGAAAACTAGGCTTCTTGGACGACCAGTCTGCTGCACTGCGGAATCAGCCTACTCTAGGCCACATACAGAACTATGCCCCGCTAGACTCTGCTCCTGGCTTGCATACACTGGAGCCAACACCTGGCTACGTGAGGCTTCCTCATGGGCCGTGGTAGTGGTGAGCATGGCTCACCACAAATTTCCTTACTAGAGAATACTAACAACAATGTCTGAACCTCACGAGACCCCTGCTGTGACGGACACACCTGGGACGGACACAGTCCGTCACAAGAGGGTGTGCAGCCCAGAGCAGATCGCCCACCTGAACAACATCAGACAGAAGGCACTCGACGCCAGGAAAAGGCTAGCATTGGAAAGGAAACAGAGAGAAGCCACCGAAGCTCTCTCAACGATCCCACCAAACGAACCCATAAGAACCAAGGCTAGTGTTTGTCGCACGCATGCGTGCGACAGCAGCTCCTCTGATGACTCCTCGGAGTCGTCAGAAGACTCAGACTCCTCTAGCCCATCACCGGTCCACAGGAGACGCAACAGGAAAAGGTATGATGTGGAGGCGCCCGTACGTGTACGGGCAGATACACCGCGTGCATACGTGCCGCCAAGCAATGAGCTGCAGGCAAAGGTAGCTGAGCTCGAGCGTAAACTGTTGAAAATGCACTACAAAAGCAAATACGCAGGGCCGGGAAGGACCCGGCCCAGCACACCTCAAGAGCAACCACAACCAACACACCGACAACCAGATCAGAAGCCAACCAACAGAGCTCATGCTTCTCCTCCACCAACTCAGTTTGATCTGTTTCCAACACCATTCGGCAAGTTATTCTAGAGACGGAGTCTTCGACTCCGTCTCACAATCTTCTATAGCACTTGTAAATTGTGCACTGTATGCACATGACGAGAGAATCAAAAGTGCGTGTGCGAGCTGGCTCGCACGTTGAGACCTGGCTGCCTTCCAAATCGGCCTTTCAGGTGCCCACTCCCAAACACGTCCCGCCGCTGCCCTGCCTGATGCTGCTGGTCGGCCACAGAGGGTGCGGCAAGGGTGTCGCCCTGACGAGCCTGCTGCGACATTACAAGCAGCTCGGGCTCGCCGACAGGATCTTTTGGATATCGCCCACGATCGGCAGCAACAGGCAGTATCTCGACGAGCTCGGAGTGGCTCACCAGGACAGGCTGGATTCATGCGACAACGCCGCGCTGCAGACGGTGATCAATGCCTGCGAGGCGGAGGCGGCCGCTTGGGAATCGTATGTGCGCAGAAGGCGCGCGTGGGAGAGGCTGCACGGGGCCCATACGGACGTCGACAGGTTACCGGCGGACCTGCTGTTGTACGCCGACAGCGCAGGGCTGCTCGAGGAGACCGCCCGTGAACCGGTGAGCAGATACGGGCACAAACCCGTGCTCCATCTCGTCATCGACGACTGCATGGGGACGCCGCTGATGTCGGCGGGGCCACGAAGCAAGCTGGTGAACCTTTGCATCAAGCACAGGCACCTCGCCGACGGGCTGGGGCTGTCTGTGTACATTTGCGTGCAGTCTTGGAGCGCGTAGGGCAGTGTGCCGAGGGCCGTGCGGGAGAACGCTACGGCGGTCGCGGTGTTCGCCACCCCTCACCAGAAGCAGCTGGAGAAGATGTCGGAGGAGCTGACGGACAGGCGGGGCCCGGAGCTGTTCCTCGCTCGTTACAGCGAGGCGACCGCCCGGCCGTATGGCTTCCTCTATTGCTGCCTTGCAGGCAGCAATCAGGATAGATACCAGAACGGGTGGAACGACAGAGACTCCGTCTCTGTCAAAACTTCTCACAAGTGACAGAGACTCCGTCTCTGTCAAAATTTCTCACAATTGATTACAACTGATGGAAGAAGGCCAAGCACTCCCGGGTCGGAGGCCAGGCCGCCAACAGCGACAGGCTGAGCCTAGCGAGATGAAGCTGTGGAGAGAAGCATTGTTGACAGACTTTGCCAAGTTGAAGCTGAACCCCAGTCTGGTTGACCTTGCACTGCATATGTACTTGTGTGGATATGACTGAGATATGATTAAGATATGACTGAAATATGAAAATTCAGAAAATAAAAGTGCCAGAACGTGAGACCTATATGTGACTTATTCGTTCGGCCGGAAGTCATATCTCTGGTCCGCAACATATGACCAAGATATGACTAACTTATGATCAGTGTACAACAACAGTCATTATTTTGTTCTATCTCATTCATATATACGTCAGAATGCAGCCTCAACCACGTGCTCTCGATCACCTATCCCGAGAGTCCCTCAGCCAAGGTGCAGTCGTCCCTGTGTCACACCACATGTTTATAGTGAAGGAACTCACAGCCAAGCTGCATCAGAAGCCAAAGTCATACCGTATGATGTTGCACTCGGAAGACCGGATCGCTGGCACACCGAGCATGGCCACCTTTGACTTGGGTGACCTGGCAGCGGCTTGGAGTCTTCAACCCAGCAACAATTTGGATGCTGTTGACTACAAGTATCAGATGAAGCTCGACTCCTTCTACTTGAGTTGTCAGAATGCCATTCCAGCAGTCATCGAGATATATGGCTTGGGCTTTCCATATCAGTCTCACAGCTTCGACAGTAGGTCTGGTACCTCAAGTGAGCTTATCGGCGTGGCAGCTGGTGCGGCCAATGCCAGCATGCACGCGGCAGACGCGGCCATCACACTGAGGGAGGTACCATCTGGCAGGGTGACTCTCAAGCTAGTCACCAGGGACTTTGGCAACTTACAAGCTGGCTTGGACGCCGATGACACAGTGAGATGGCATGCTGTCCTATCTGTCACGGCATCGCCGTGACAGATCACAACCAGTTCTCAAGAGCATGTGCGTCTAACCAGTCATACAGCTTGACTCGTAAATGGAAAGTCACCCTCTTCATCAGCAGACTGCTGGCATTGATGGGATC
>NSMO01014726.1:0-13463 GCA_002588565.1 Coelastrella sp. UTEX B 3026 | reverse complement strand
AGTGTGCCTGTGTATGGGCCTAGCTATGGGTGTACGCCTGCAGCTGCAGGCGCAGCGGATGCGGCGTATCGGTACAGCGCGTAGCATACAATCGACAGCTGTATCATGGCTGTGCACGGGCGGCAGCACATATAGGATTGTGTGGTGACGAGATGTAACAGAGTGCTGACTGCCACGCATAGCTGCGTCCGGAGCGGTGCCGTACCGTACCGCTCGCCGTGCCCCGGGCGTGACCGCGCTAGGGGCTACCCTAGTCACAATCCTAGCAACACAAGCGCAGACTAGCCTAGCAACGTCGTTACTACCATAGTCAACGCCGGCTGTACTATGCCTAGACATGCATTACCAGCCTAGTACAGCAGTGGTCGTTACTAGGCATAGAACGGGCCGTTACTACAAATCATGACCACTTTACTATAGTAACGTTCAGCAAAAACAGCATAACTTTGCCCTCAGGGGTCCGATCACCACCAAAATTCATGGGTGGGGTCCCTGGTGTGTGACGCACCTGCTGACGTCATGGCAAGGGGTTTAGGCCCCTGCCGATGACTTGAACCCTGTTATTTTCAAATCTGAGCGTTTTCACAGCACTGGTGCTGCTTAAGGCCGATTTTAGACCAGGCACGCGCTTAGGCATGGTTATATTGACCATAAGCGTCATTACTTATAGTCCTGGTTGCGTGCCGCCTGTCTTACGTGGTGATAATCCACCTCTTTGGCGCCATCCAAATAAAGTTCAAACCCAGCATACACTGTACACCTCAGTAACTAGCAAAACTCGCTACGACGATTGTAACAATTTATTAGTTTCTATTTATGGTGTTAACACCTACAAGTGGGACCCGAGCACAGTATGCCGGGACAATGAGGAGGCGATCAGCGTTTTTGGGCCCTTTGCAGAGGAGGAAACATCTCGAGACATGAGTCAGAAGACTACATTATCGGTCACACAGGCTGGAAGAGCAGCAAGTACTGCAGGTACCACGTTTTCAAGTACGTCAGGGACCCGATGTTACGGCTGGTGAGTGCGCCGTGCGAGCCTACGCAGCGCTCGCCCCTTGCTGCAAACGCTTGCTACAATAACTATTATCTGTTCTGTGCAGTCTGGAGATACGCCGCGTGGACTGCTGGGATATCTGCATCGGGCAGTCCTTTGCTACTACCGCAACAGGGCGTTTGACTCTTATGTGGTGAAGTCTCGCACAACGGCATGCTGAGCACAGTTGCCCATGATAAGGTGAAACGGCCGCATGTAACACCGCATCTGTTGTTGCTACGCAGTGCCAGGATACTGAGGTGACACAGAATTCACAGTCAATACCTCATCATCCACAATGGTACATATAGACTATACATACGTTTTCATGACGAGTAGTATCATGGGTGCTATAGCTTCCTGCCCCCAGAAACCCACGAATAGGAATAGGACTACCCACAAGGACTTTAGAGAGTCCAAGGCGTATGTTTATGGGCCAAGGGAGTCGAAACCTTTGAACCTTGTTAATGTGACTCGAACTTGAAGTTCTGCTCGTTCGGCAGTCGTTGAGGCCGCTGTTCATCACCTTTTCTTCAGGGGCGCCCGTCGGAGGACCACGTGTGTGCGCTGTGCAGGCCACGTGACCTACGTTCTACCCCATACGCACCTTCCTACCGGGTCGAAACCCGTACCAGTTTTAGCGCTTGCCCCTCATTTCATCGGTTAACGTGGCAGGTATAGAACCTGCCACTACTGGTACCTAACCGCGAAGGGGCGACACCGGTGTAATTTGAACTCGGCACCCCCAGACCTAAGTCCGATGCTCTACCGTTAAGCTACGGCGCCTCCAGAAACCCACCTTATACTGACAACAAGTGGAATTGTCCTTTGGCGGTGACAACCCCGGCAGCGGGTCCAAAGCCGCAGGAAGTTGATACATTCCACCCTCAGGTTTCCATTCGATGCCAAATGTATTGCCGCCGGCTATTCCCGGAAACTCCATCTCAACCTGAATGCAAGTGACATGATAAGATCGTCAGGAGCGTTATTACTTGATGGTACATGGTGTTGGATGCGTAGGGCGGAAGGGACTTTGCGTTTCCTAGGAATGCAGGACCATTGCATGGCCATGTTGACGGTGCTAGACACAATTGCGCTTCAGTATTTTTGTGTAGTTGGTCGCAACCTTTGACCATTTGACATCATAAATGGTGTTCTTCTGCTTAGGGGTTAACATTATCCCCTAAGCAGAACATACATCTGCAAGACCGTGGGAAGTTTTGGGGTCATGGCTTGCTGCAGTGTTGTGATTGCCAGCGAGCTGGTATGCATTGCCGAAATGTGAACGCCGACAATCTGCAGGGTTCTGCCGCGGGTCACACCTTGAACCTCCCATTGTCAGCCCATCCTCCTCCCCTGCAATGCAGCATGGCAAAATACATGCTCAACGCCATCACCTACACATGTGTACAAGGTTTGTGCCAGCACATCAGCTGATGTCATTCACTGTGAACAGCTCTGCAGTCTGGCTCGGCACTGGGTAGTGTGGCTGGCTTTGCAGGTCTGACCTTCAAGTGACATTGAGCAACATATATATGGCTGATCTGTGTTGCCCATGAAGGGCAACAACGGAGAAGAGGCCCACCAAGGCGACACCAGAGCCTTATGAACGCACAGGCTAACACTGCTAAGACCTCAGCTAAGACCCGCCCTCCGCCCTTTGGCAGCCAGGGCTCCGAGCTATAAATGCCATATATGTGTGTCACTTACCAGCTGTTTTGAGCTATCCAGTAGTTGTTGGAACTGTTCTGGTCCAAGTGATAGCCAATCAGCATTACTGCATGTGGCTCTACAAATGCACTTGTGTTGGAATGTCGGTAGATCTTGCGCTTATTGTTGGCACTACTGAAGAAATCACTGAAGTCATCGTATATGTCAAATTGAGTCACCTGCACTGAATGCGACATCATTGCTACCTGGGATGGGTGCACGCTGAGGCTCGCTGCCACATGCCACATACTTCCAGTCTCTGGATCCACAATTATTCAATCAGTGAGGCAAGACATTGTCACAATGTGGCACCGGGTGGCATGCATCCACCGGATTAATAATGGAGGTTATGTGAGGTTTTCGTGATAACAGCAGTCACAAGGTAGAGAAGAGCAAGCCTGTGGTGAACAACCTGAAGCAAACCATGCTGATGGGGAAGAGGCATCAGCAGGTCTTATAGACTTACCACAGAACCATAGGCCCTTATGTGTTGCATTATTTCAGATTGGGTGCTGAGCCTCTGGCTGATGAAGCTTCCTCTAGAGGCCCATTTGCTTGGCAAACAAAGTGGCGCGTTACATATCCATGATGTCCTGGTCGACATGTATGGGTCTGCTGCATAAGGTTGACATCTGCTGTCTCTAGGGAGTTTTTGGGGGTTCGCCAGGAGTGGAAACATCTCTTCAAGAGTGCTTCCACTAGTGCATGTCCGCGTGCCGCCTTGGCAGTAATACAAGTCCAACGGGCTGATTTGGGTTTCACTGACGTTTATCTGCAGCACAGACGCCAGTGCTGAAGATGCTGCAAATGCGACCGCAATGGCTGCGGCCCAATGACAGCCAGCAACAACAACAGGAAGTCCAATGGTTAGTGTAAAACTCGGCAACCACTATTGCATATGGTAATCTGCCATAAATTGGAAGCCACTGCATCCAAGGTGGCGTGGATAACTGGGTCACAAGCTTGGTCAGACAATTACCAAGTGTGCTGATCACATGTTTTACAACGATAATTTTTGTACACACTAGTGTGGTCCAAAGAGCTGCAAGCCAATTGATCTACATCAACAAGGGGGAACATGGGTGTGGGGTTGGTATCGTAGGGTTCCAACTAATGTAGGTTGGGTTCCTATGCACCGATGCAGGTCACCCTCCAAACAGGAGTCACACAACAAAGGTATCACAATATAGCTGCCAAAGCAGTGCGCCCCACGAGACCAGGAAGCACAGAGCATGATGGTTTGGCTGGTTACCTGTACATGTGTGACAGGGCTTTTGATTGATGCTTGGTAATATGATAGACAGCCCATCTGTCCACTTGGGGTCAGCTGATGAGTAGCTCAGGGGTGATGTAGCCCTCAACAAGGCAGCGGCGTATGCATTTTCGTCTGTAGAGTTTGTTGGGCTGCTCAGGACACATGCAGAGGATCTGGTTGCTCTCATGGATTGCCTGGTGGGCTTGCAATTGGTTTTGATCCGTCTAAAATCTGCTGCAATTTGTTCTTCAAGAACCCGGATGTATTGGTCCGTGAGGCGCTTCCGACTGCCAACGCTGGCACCAAGAGCTTTGTCTTGGGGTGCGTTGAGGCCTTGGCCTGCATTCATACACCATAGCGGACAACAGTAACGTAGCTCGCGAGCAACAGATGCCATGACACAGTGATACATGCGTAAGCAATCGTATTGCAAGTATGCCAGCTCACACACATCATGAGCGTTCTGCAGGTGATATATTGTTTTGATGGAAGATCGTGATTTATTTGTTTACTGGGTTCCAGAACGTTTTGGTGGTCTGCAGGTCCCGTCACAGTAGTGAGCATAAGACTGTATGATGAAGCTGGCGCAAAAGACAGCTTGCGTTTGTGCTGGGATTTCAGCCATCAAAGGTAAGAACCAAGGGTGGTAGTGATGGTTGTCTCAGCGTGAGGCATGTTCAAAATCTGCAGAGTCTGCAGCTCGTTAGAGGTGTGCTGCAGAAAACTTTGCAAGCGTCAGCGTTAGCAGCAGCGATTGAGGATGCTTGACAGCCAGTAGGTATCTTGGGCTGCCACGATGCTTTTGACAGCAGCTCTGCTTGACCGGTGAACCCTCACAAAGTCCTGCTGCGCTCACAAACTCACCGTTGACAGCAGGCGCAACTGCAAGGACCGCAACAACACAGATGCAGGAGACCGCCCAGCTGGTGACCCATACAGCTGGTCCTCGCATATTATGGTTTGATGATATGGTACAGTCGTGCGAAGCCCAGATACCAGGTCTAGACGTCTGTAGCTGCCCAGATCGACACTGCAGCTGCGGGTGTGTGGCGTGCTCGTGTGCACTAACGAGTTCAACTGGCGTACACAAGTTGAATTGGTGTGGAAACGCTGAACACAGGCGCAGCAGAGTTGCGTGGCCGCTGGCAGGGCACCCGAGTGGTCTGTTGTAGGGCCTGAGACAGACTGGCACAATCTACGCCGTCGACCACCATCACAAAACCAAATCACTCAAGACGAGTACTTTACGTCTGAAGGAGCTGGTAGGGCCGAGTCACTGCCATGGGTACCTGTAGTGACCGGTACATCCAGCCAATGAACGAGCATAACATAAGCACACAGTGAGACGCAAGCTACCAGCTGGGACGGGGACAACTACCGTTCGTGATGCTGCCCGCACTGCCCATCCCGGCTGCTCTCTCCTAGCACACCCCCAGAATCATCCCCAAGCGATAACCCTCCCAAATCCCAGACAATTGCCCTTTTGGGTGAGAGTTCACCTCTTCTGCTTCCTCTTGCACTTCTTTATTTGAAGTCTGATGAAGGGGTCCGGAGTTCTGGTCACAAGAACTATCTGCCAGTCAAGTTGATTCCCTGCAAGCCCCGGGATGGCATCGTATGGGTGAGCCAGTATTGCCCCGACTCTATAGAGGAGGGGCTAATTAAGCGCTTTGACACCCGTACACGTGTGTGTGGGGTGGGTCTGGTACTAGCTGTTCTGCCTGTATGGTGCAGTAGCGTGCTCGCGGGCGCACGCAATGAATTGTAAGTCTACCTTTATCGTGATTCCGCCTGTCCTGCTTCAACCAGGGACGTCTGGCGGTTCGCTCGCGGCTACGTTGGACTGTGTTTTCCACCGACGCAACTTGCGACGATGTTTTTGGAAGTTCCAAAAAACCCAAAAGTTTTGTTTTGAATTTTGATTTGTTATAGTGTCAGCCAAAGGACGTGAAAGTGGCTGTGCAAAAAGTGGTTATGGAGTTTCAGTGCTGAGCTGAAACCTGATCAGCAGTGCTGCGATCTCTACCTCACTCATCAGCCGACTCATCACTGGCCAAGGTGGCCTGTTCTGTATACCTAGAGCAGTCTGGTTGACCTGTTTGTCGACCAGTGGATCTTTCAGGCACTTTGCATGTGTGTCTGATACATTCTGGCACAGTTAGTGCCAGCAGTTGTGCTCTATCGCGGTTTGATACGAAAGTACCCCGGCACTTGTATATAGCGAGTTTCACACGACCTTCGACCCTTCTCAAACTCGGCACTTTGACGGCCTCCACGTTTCGTCGATGCGATAATGTGCTCAGAATCCCTAACATAGGCAGCTCGGGTTGCGGTTACCCCTCGCGGGGGCTTGATAGCAGCGCCCGATTGTTCATACCAAGCCTGAGGGGCACCTGTAGCTGTAGCACACACTGCCGAAAAATCAACCACACACTGAGCCTCAATCCTCAATGGTTACGTCCACACGTAGTATCAGCGCTCAGCTTGAGCTTGCAAGGGCGTACAGGCCGGTTACGAAGCGTTTGGCAGCCCGTATGCCCCTAGATCCTGACCAGAAGGGCTACGAGGAGACGTTTGCAGAGGTGGACGCGGACAAAGACGGCAATTTGACGTTTGAAGAATTTGAGTCATGGCTTAGGCAGCAGCAGCTACAGGCACCACGTGCTGCACACACAGTACCATGTACAGCATACAAAGGCAACTATGTCTTCTTCACCAAGGGTCACATCCAAATACGTATTCTTATATATAGCAGAGGGTCTGCCACATGCAACACACCAGGCACTGCACATCTCACAAGCAACAGCCAGCCATGACAGCGTCCTTTGCAAGAAATGCAACAGAGCAAGAACACCTCGCCACAATCGCCGACTGCACTTTGCAATGGTATCACTTGCAAGTTCACATAGTTTCCTGTCATACACTGTTGAGACAACTGTTGGCACACAGTTCATATATGTTTCTGTCGTACACTGTTGATCAACATGGGGCTGTCATATTTCAGAGTGGCGCACTCAGCACACAAGAACGAACCAAGGAGCCTGCCGCTCCCACGGCAGCATACACACCCACATATACACATGCACAATTGTGTTGAATCACCTGGTGTAGACGTCACACCAATGCATTTTTGGACAGATAGTTGTGAAACAGAGGACGACTTGATGGCATGTTAACAACACATATGTACAAGTGGAAACAGTCTCGCAGTTGGCGAGCCAGACAAGACTGTGGGTCAGCAGTGAGAGCATCCGTCGCAATTCATGCCGAGCACATGTGGTGTCGTACATGATTGATACATTGTTGGTACAATGTTGGTACACTGTTAGTACACTATTGGTACACTGTTAGTACACTATTGGTACACTGTTAGTACACTGTTGATACTACGTTGATTCACGTTGGGACTTCAATTGCACAAGGCTCATTTGCAACACATATCAGACATACAAGACACATGTGATGTATCACACCCAGCAACGTACATGCTGTGCAAGTGTTTGCCTTGGTACACATCACAATCACTTCGTGATTTGCGACAACTGCCACAAGCTGAACTTGTTTGCCAACACATAATTGTCCACCTATTGCACAACAGCAAGACACACTGTCAGGAACAGAGGCAACTGAATTCGCCACAAATGCACGTCCAACATGTGGCAGCAAGCACGCTGTACGTGAGCACATGCACGCAACTGCAGCTGTAGCCGCACATAGGCAGCACGTACACGCCACTCAGCACATGCCATGCGCACATCATGTCAGCAGATGGTAGGGAATGTGAAGTCGACCCGACACACACATTGCCCTCCCTCAACTTACGCTAGCGCTGTCTTGAAAGCGCTATGCGGAGCTCATTCATTCAATCATTCATTCATGTCAGCAGCAGCAGCAACAGTGATGCTGTTGCCCAGAGGCCGTACCACTTATGCACCACTGTATGGATAGCATGGCCAGTCTTAGAAGTCGAAATCCAGCGGATGCCGAGCGTTTGCATACCGCTGCGAATGTGCAAACTCCAGCTCAAACCAGTCGTCGGCGTCAATGTGCTGCAGCACCTCCGGAGGGGCTCTGAACATGTCTGGGTCAAACACCGTGAATGGTGCCCAGAACACCTGCGACTCTGGGTTGCGAGCACGCCCCTGCACTTGGTAAGCATCGCTTGTACGCTGCTGGCTCCCAGTGAGATCGCACCAAACTGAGTCCCGTGTCGCGCCAACGCCATTGCGGACTGCTTCTACCCAGCTCATGGCCACACCCAAGGCGAACCTGAAGCATTGCAGGAACATGCACACAAGTTGAGACATATACCGCCAAACGCACCGCTAACAAGTGCAGCGCTGCTGCTACATCAGAACATTGTACGTACAGTGCCTGCTCAGCACGCTGTAACACTGACACAACAGCTGCCGTGCACATGTCGCTACACATACAACAGCCCAACTGGCTGGGCAGCACTCTGCTGATGGCAGACTCCTACCAAATATCCCAGACACAAGTCTGTGCCAAGTGCAACACAACTACAGTTATTGATCGCAGTCGGTATGGTACACAGCCACCGCGATTGGTATACATGAACATTCAATGAGTGTCTTTGCAAAAACAAGGAATCAGGAGTCACAGTTTAGTGAACACCAACATCTGCAGCCACATCAAGCTGCAGCTTGCGGTGTTGTTGCCGCTCCCATTCACACCCACCTGCTGCAGATATGCTGCCTGTCTTGTTTGCTGTACACGTCTACGCAAACCATCTCCAACAGGGCGCGACCCACCCGGCCTGTTTCAGGACTGCGGTACCGGATTTCAGGTACAACCCAGACGGCATTTGGGTCGGTCGGATTGGCCACGCCATACACCAGGCCGGCGTACTGCAGCAGCGTTGCTTTGTCGGGCCGCTGCTGACGACCCTCCGATTGCTTGTGTACACGCGTTAGCATGGGTTCAATACTGGCTGTTGTCAGAGAAACAAAGCTGTTCACCTTGGCAGGCAGGCCATTCTGCAACTTGCCCCCGCTCAGGCCCGTGGCCAGTTTCACCCTGCCACCACTGGACACAACAGCAACACAAGAAAGGAGCCTTTAGGATGCCTGGACATTGTGCTGGCACGCACGCTACGAGAACAAAATAATCATGCTATAACACGGTACGTGAACTGCCTAGGGGCAAATCAGCAAGGTGTTTCACCAACTGTCCACGACAGCACCCTCACCAGACTACTGCGTACATCACTGCTGACATCACAGAAGCACAGCAGCATACTACAGCATGCGAACTAGTGCAACAGGCTGCATTTGTACACAGCCGAAACAAGCACTATCAGCTGCTGCCATGACTGCATGCCCCCCCTGCTGTTGACCCACATGCAAGCAGTAAGGTACTCACGTACGCAACAGCAGAGATTCCCACAGGCTCATGCTCCTGTCCAGTACATCACGCTTGCTGTCGGGAGTGATGTTGGGGCGGCCCCAGATGGTTACACTGCCATAAGTTCGAAGAGGATAGTTGGCATCAGTGTCAGCCAGGGTTGCGGCTTGCAGCATGTTGTTGCCTGCAGGTGCGGCGACTTGCGGATTGTGCAGATGGGCCAACTGAGAGAAAAACTTGTTGTACTCAAAAATGCGCTCACGGTCGCATGCCAGCAGGAGCGTGCTGCGGGGGTCAAAGTCTGTGTGCGGCTTCATCTGCTGCGTGATGTTCTCCAACTGTTCGTCTGTCATTGGTTGCCGCAGGACATGTGCCAGGAAAGCGGCACCCTGGGGAGTGTGACGGTGGTTGCCGGTCATCTTGACCTGCACAGCAAAGTAACATACTATCAGCAACAGATCACTGTGCCTCGTAGCATTGCGGACGAACAGGTGGATGCTGCACACCACAGATCCCTCCGCACACAAACACATTGTCATGCCGCACACGATCCTTCTGCCAACCCGTACCTGCCATGAATCACCTGCCTATCACAAGCGCTTCAGACACATGCAGTTGTTCGCAACACAAGCAGCAAAGTGTGCACGTTCTGCAGAGTCTGAGGTGCTGATATCCTTGCGATGACACCCCAGTAGAAACCAACAGCAGTAGAATTCCAACCAACAGCAGTACAATTCCAACCAACAGCAGTAAGATTGTGTAATGTACTGCAGCCAAGGCATACAACTGCACCTTGAGGACCTTCTCCTGTGGCAGTTGCTGCCAGAAACGAAAGTTGTAGTCTGGGTTTGTGCTGGCCATCTGGACGCGTGTGCCCTGCGGGCTGCTGATGAGACGCTCAACGCGGTCGTAAGTCACTCCTCCGCATCCTTGGCTCTCATCGCCGAACGCACGCAGCAACAGCTCGTTCCCAGACAGCAGGCCTGACGACGCGGGCGGCACGCCCTTGTGACGCAGTATACGTGCCACTGCATCCTGCAAACACAACATACAGTCACAATATTGGTAGCGCCACACATCCGCTGTTGTAGCCACCAACAGGAAACAGCACTTAAACTGAATGCTCATGTTTCGAGTGCTGTGACAATGCAGGCATGGGACTGCTGCCTTGGATACATGTCACAGTACACACGCAACAGCAAACCCCATCAAACTAGTGCTGCACCTGTTTGGGACAAGGCAGGGTTGCATACATCATGACCTGCCCGCATGCTCTACACCGACCATACGGCCAACTGCAAGTGCTGCAAGTGGCCACAGGATGCAAATCAATGCACACCTTCATGTGCGAACTGGTGATCTCCTGGATCTCATCAAAGTACAGCTTCTTCACACCTCTCATCCTCTGTGCAGCATCCGACGTCACTGATCTCTCTCTGCCCGCCCAATCAGCAGCAAAGTCCGCAAACCTCGTTAGTGTCATAGTGTTGCGCTGGTGGTCCAGATCAATAGCAAGTGTCACCATGCAGCGGACTGCAACAGCAAACACTGCATCAGCACTGGCCCCTGCCATCTCAAGCTCCTTCAACAGTCGCAGCAACATCGTTTTGCCAGTGCCAGGAGGTCCATGCACTAACAAGTGCTTGTCTTGCATATTCTGCAGCAGCTCCAGCACTGTGGCGATGCGTCGCTGCCGCCGCACTTCAGTTGCAGCAGCAGCTGGTGCACGTGCTGAGGATGTACCAGCCGTAATAGCTGCAGCTGCTGGTGCTGTTGCTGCTGGTCCGGGAGATGTCATCAAAGGCACATCATCAGCAACATGACCATGCCCTGCTACTGCCGCTGCACTTGCAGTTGCTGCCAGGGCTGCTGGTCTGGGAGACGCGACCCGACACAGATCACCGACAGCAGCACCATGCACTGCACCTACTGCTGCAGCACCAGCTGCTGGCAAGGCTGCTGTAGAAGATGTCACAAGACGCATGTCGCCAGCACTGTCAACGTGCTGTGCCCCCGCTGCAGCTGCTACTGCTGTTGCAACATTGACAGCAGCACTGTCAGCCAATACTGTTGCCGCTGCTTCAGGCGCCACCATGTCAGCCACACCACCTGCAACACGATCCTGTGCTGACAGTTCTGCCAGCGACCTGGAAAATGCAGCAGGCGGCGACGTGGGCTGTCGCCCGACACTCACAGTGCCTAGCTGCAGCTGAGGAGACGCAGCAGCTGGCCGCAGCAGTGACTGCAGCAGAGCCCCTCCAGTTTTCAAGCCGCTGCTCTCCCAGCGAGTAGGTACGCGCGGTCCTCTGTTGCCTGACATCGGCAAGCCGTTGCCTACTGCTGGGATGTGCACACCTGCTGCTGCCGCTGCTGCTGCCGCTGCTGCTGCCGCTGCTGCTGGTGCTTCTGTGGGCGACAGCAAGGCAGCCGCCGAGCTGTCGCTGCTGTCTGGAACAACACCAAGCTCATCTGCCAAGAAGGTGCAGAAGTCCTGTTCAATGCCCTGGTTGCGTGCACCCGCGTCTGCTACTGCAGTTGTTGCTGCTGGTCTCTCCCGTGCCAGACCAGGCGACCACAAGTCCGCTGCCTGTCTGACATCCGTCACATCGGGCAGCACCTCGTCTTCGCCATCACTGGTGAGGTCGATTGCTGCTGCAGACTGTGGTGGCTGCAGCTGCTGGCGTGAAGTATGCATCCCAGCACAATCAAGCTGCCGTCCGGCGTAAGCTGGGTGCACTTGCCCTGCAGCAAAGCCTAGCACTGCGTCATCTTCGGTGTCCTCATCAACATCAGAGGTGGTAGGCAGTTGCCAAAACCCCCGCAGCCTCTTGCCACCACCACCGCCGAATGATACCCCCGCATCGCTGTGCAGTGCACGTTGTGGCGGCAATGTCCGCTGCTGTTGCTGCCCGTTGTTGCTGGGGTGCTGCAAGGCATCATAAGAGACACTACCCGCTGCAGCGGCAGCAGCAGCAGCAGCAGCTCCAACCTGCTGCACTGCCGCTGCTGCTGGCATGTTCATGCCTGGGGCGACTGCTGGGGGCCGTATCTGTGCAGCATTGGGCGGCTCTGCAGCAGCAGCCGCTGCTGCTCTGCGTTTGGTGCTGCGCGGCCGCCCACACCCGGCTACGGTAACGAACGCAGCAGCATCGGCAGACCATCTGCTGAAAGTGTCCAGGGTGAACCATGCCAGGCTGAGGTGCTGCTCGCTGCCAGACTTGAGTTGCCCCAACACTCTGACACAGAGCTCACTGCAGAACTTTCTGTACTCTGTGAGTTGGCTGTTGCCCAATTTCTCCATGAGTAGCGCCCACACCCTGTCATAGTCGTGCACTTTCACGTGCTGCAGCTGCTGCCAACCGACCTCAGACACCACTACATTGAACCCATGACACAGCACCATCACATAGTCCGTGACAGCCTGACAGCTGTCGAGAAAAGCCTCCCGCTTCTCACGGCTGCTGTCCTCGGCTGATGCTGTCAGTTGCTTCAGTGGCGACTGCAACAGATGCAGCACACACATGTGTCAGTGACTTGCCAGCGGTGTATGTGCAACTGCAACCTGCAAGATCGTACTGACAACTGCGGCAAGTCATTGCCCGTATGTGCACTGCTGTTCACAGCCACAGCACACATGCACTGAGACAGGCCATGTGATCAACATGCTGCAGACGAGCACAAGCACAACGTCACAAGCAGCAATACCAATGCAACAGTGCAGCTGGCATTGCAGCGGTGGGTACCAATTACCTTTCGTTTGCTCCCAACAAGATGCCAATGCATGGTCACCGTTAAGCATTCGCCGCTGGTCTTCTTGGTATCCACATACAGTCGATCCGGACGAACCTGCATGGGGCTGACTGGATGGCTGAAATTGGGTGCAGCTGCTGCAGGCCTTCGCACTGCTGCTGCTGCACCCATGGACACTGCCGATCCAGGTATCGGATCTGCAACTGCTGCTGGTGCGCTGACAGCCACTGTGGCAGACAATCCGCCTGGGCCTGCCAGGTTGCCACATGGACTGTGCATGAGACCACCAACAGCAACATCCATCCTAGTGGAGGTGTGAGCGGCCAGGGCGCGCCCTGCCATGCTGCG